>PQWD01007899.1:0-156880 GCA_019425675.1 Leucinodes orbonalis
ACCTAGAATAGTTTTAGGCTACTTTTGTCCCGTTTTCACCCCCTACTTCCCTAAAACGGAAGTTGGAGTTGTATGGAACATTCCGCAATTTTGTAGTACGACGCTGAAATTGGGGATGCAGACTATGTCAGAAACGAAAAATATGGCATATTTTTTTTCAAAAATTCACCCCCAAACCCTTCAAATAGGGGAAGAAGTATCATATCCAATTTTTCGCAGTTTTTAAGGTAGAAAGCTAAAAATCCTGTGTATAGTTATATATCATATGTTTTATTGTAATACAGTTGGTTATACTATGACGAGAATCTTACCTTGCCGTCACACAGTCCTCGGACTAGCACGGGAGGAAAGAACTTGTGGTATACCGTCAATATAATATTACACCTAGTGATTACGCTTTTGCTATATAAAAATATGATTTGAATTACATGAAATCAATTCCTACGCTGTACGATGAGGTGTATTTATTATAACAGAGATGAGGTGTGTTTATTATAGTGCTGTTTATTTAGATTCTTTACGTAAAATACTTTTTTTCACATCTTATAACTATTCGTTTGTAAATTCGTTTTTGTTTGTAAAATTCACATAAATTCACTTTGCTTCGTCTATGTTGAACAGCAAGTTCGACTTTTTCTCTAATATATAAACTACGTGAATACTTCCTTCCAACCCATGTTGTGATGTTGTGAATTCAACGAATAAATTATTATTATTATACTAGCTTTTGCCCGTGACTTCGCTCGCGTTAAATTCGGGATAACATGGCTCCACTTTCCTGGTAACGAAAACAGAATAATTTTAACACTGCACCACTGCTTCTTCTTCTTCATTATCGCTTCGCATACCAATTTTTTGCTTTTCACTTTAAAATTTGGGAAAATAAAAAACCCCTTTTTTAAGGAACACACACTTTTTCACAGGAAAGTGGAGCCATGTTATCCCGAATTGTACGCGAGCGAAGCCGCGGGCAAATGCTAGTATTTTATATAACTTACATTTCCACACAATGTATATTATTTTATGAAATAAATTTAATGAACTACAGTACAAATGCCTTGTGGTTTGTCGAAGTTAAGCTTAATGTGTTATTCTAAGTTTTATCCAAGCTTTATTCTGGAAGTAGCAAGAATAAATAAGGGAGCATATAAATACTGTGTTTTGATTATGTGTATGCGCTAAAATGGTATATCATTTTAGCGCATACACATAATTCACACTATTAAATGGATTTAGATTGCAGTACCATTCATGAACACTCATTTTTTTTCAAATTCATAATTTTTTTTCAAAGCCTATTCATCAGGTACACATCTCAAGAACGGCCTTTGAAAAAAAATTCGATTAGAGAATACGTCATGTCGTGAAATTTCAGAAAAGAAGAATGCTGTTGTTTATATAGATATTCTGATACCCAGACTTGTCCCATTACATTTATGACAGAACAATTTGAGTGCGATGTTATTACTTATTAGAACTTATCCAGCAAAAGGTTTTTTTCTAAATATTACATTATTTCTGAATATAACTTTAATGGCACAGCGATCCAAACTGGGTTTTGACCTCTGAAAGGAGAGACTTCCACCGGTGTCAATACTGCGCAACCTCTGACGAGTTCTCACGCAAGTCTTACGTTCAACAGATGTGCCACGGACGCCACCCTCTTGAATAAAGCACGAAATACAAAGTAAGGTTCTAACATTATCGGTAAGATATATAAGAAAAATAATTTATTTTCAAGAATTATCGATACCTAATTTACAATAGGTACATCACTACCCCGCGCCCGCTGCTCAGCCAGGACAATAGGCAATTTATCGCCGAAGACACCGTCTACGGGGTGAAGCTTCCCGCATAATGGTAATCGTTAACATCTTTGTTCCATAATCGTGACAAGAAAGTCGATAAGATACTGCGTAAAATGGAACTAGTTCAACGATAGAATTGAACGAACTATAGTTTTCTTTATTCAAATACTTTAACCATAGATTTAGAATTAGCGCGCTACGATCTATGACTTTAACTATGATGAGAGTACGTAATTTTACAGAAAACATAAAGTGAAAAAATTAATTACTTACTAAATTTATTAAAAAAAATTGTATTTTTAAATGTATAATGAAAATTATTTAAGCTTTTTAATTGTTTGCCATACCCGAAAAGGGTCACTAAGTTGTAAGTACCATACTAAAACTTAAGAACCTTTGTACACTTAGTTGCAAATAAAACATTTGAATTTGAATTTAATTACAACCCATTTGTGTAATGGCTGAGACGTGGGCTCTTACACCAAGAGTTCCGGGTTCGATCCCCGGGCAGTACAAACATTTGTGTGTATGAACATGTCTGTTTGTATTGGTCTGGGTGTTTTCTATGTATAATATGTATATATTTACAAAACATATATATGATGTTTTCCTTCACCCTAATAGCGACGGATAGTTTTCGAAAATTCGAAAACACACACCCTCCAGATCAGAAGGCAACAAAAACGACGCTCTCAATTTTCATATTTTTAATTTTTTCAATAATTTTTTCACTCAGTCCTTTATTTTACCTGACTGCTCACTTATTTGAAATAAATGTTTTGAGGAAAGGTCGCGTCTAAAAGAGATTTCCTTAAATCGAGATAAATGAATTTATAAAATACCAAAGCTTTTGAAGTCAATAACGAGGAGGTTAAGGGAAGGCTTTCGAGGAGTAACCAGTCAAGCTTGTTATTGACAGCCCTCGCTTTAGACTTCGGGTGTTCACGTGAAAAAATATTAGTGACGCAATTTGAATGTGCCGTGATAGAATGGTTACTATGAACGACAAGTACTGGCACTGTATCTAGAAAGAAGGAAGAAAGACAAATTTTGACTCATCATCAGCTCATTAAACGTCCCCACCAAGGGGCACGAGCCTACCCGTATAGGGTAATTTTGACGATTATTATTAAATCTTTTACATGACGACCCATTTGCTGTTGCGGTTGAGAGATCGACTGCAACACCAAGGGTTCCGGGCTCGATCCCGGGCAGTACAAACATTTGTGTGCATGAACATTTCTGTTTGTAATGGTCTGGGTGTTTTCTGTGTATAATAAGTATGTATTTACAAAAAAAATGTATATAAGTATGTTTATCCGTTGTTTAGTACCCATAATACAGGCTTTACGCTTAACTTAGGGCTAGATGGCGCTGTGTGAATGTCAGTGGATATTTATGTATTATTATTTTATTATAAATAAAATTGGAGTGATTGTTTGTAATACTTAAATCATTTTTTTCATGCATATTATGAATATTATTACAAACGGTACATATGCCAAAATAATGACTTTAAAATTGTTTGTCGGTCTGTCTGTTCCGGTTAATATGTGAAACGGCTGGACGGATTTGGACGGGACTTATTGCATAGACTTTTATTTTAGAAAATACTTTTTATTTTTTAAAAATAAAACAACGTTATGTTTAACTGCGAGAGAACATAATCTTATAACTGCGGCGAACAGTTAGTATAATAATAAAAAACTATACTAAAAATAAAAACAGTACGTAAGATAACATCATAGAAATATGATATATCTCCTTGTTGTATCAATTACAATTCCTATTTTTGTATTTTACTTTATTCTAAGAAGTTCATTGCATAATTTAACGGTATCCTATATGCCGGTGACAGCAAGTTATGTTCGGATATAGGTAATTGACTTCGTCCCTACTTTTCTCGCGGGTGCCGTAAGAGGCTTAGTGATAAGATATTCTACAAGGTGAAGGGTGAAGGGGTAGAAGAATATTTTTCTTTTCTTAATAGTCAAAAAGGAAAAGTAAAAAGTTAATAAAGAAAGAAGAAGATTATTATATCATATATAGATTTTTTGTTGTATTTAAAAAATATATATATAATTATCATGTCTTTACGAATTTTTTTTGAAATTATATGTACGTTTATCCTACGCTCCTACGGTGAAGGAAAACATGGCGACGAAAAAATTTTGACTTTTGCCGAACATCTAAGTTGCAACCTAACGCAGCCTCCCCCATTCTGCGCAAGATATCCCGGTCCCTCGCTTTCCTCATAAGCAACCTTTCGCAAATCGTTGGTCGCCACGCGGTCTCCACTCCAATACTCGTCTGCTACGGTCATCGGTTCTGCGACATACGTGCCCAGCCCACTTCCACTTCAACTTGCTGTAACTATAGTTTAAATAGATTAAACACTAAGTTGTATTCAGAATTGATTACGTGTAACACATTATAATGTCTTTATCTTCACCAAAAATATAATTTAACCCTAGTAAGTATGCGTATTCAAATACTTGACTTTCTATCAAAGTCAGAGACAGCCACTTCTAAAGAGGGCTCAAATTTGCAAATACATTATCGCTTTCCGTAACTTAAGATCCTGATACGAATCCTCATTTATTTGGGGTCATGTCACAATGACGAATGGGCGTCAACCCTTGTAGCCTAGGACTCAAGGCATAAGCGGATACCGGTAAATTGTATTTATAACTGGCCCAGGCGATATTTTGTTCCGCCTGTGTGTGACCTTAGACAGGTTTGTTTTTTAATTTATTACCTTTAAATAAATTAATAACAAAACTGTTTCATGTCACATTCCACACTAAAAAGAATATTCTGTATCTTCGTGGTTAAAATCAGATTAAACGTTCTTGAATTATATTTTTTTAACTTATATTTTTTTTTACTGTAATTACGTAAAACAAGACACATCTACCCATAATCTTAATATTATACATCATGACCATTACAGCCTAAATGTCCATTGGACGAAGGCCTCCTCTAATGATTTCGATGTGGAAAGATCCTTAGCAGTCGACATACATCCGCTGCCACCTTAATTAGAGCTTCAATTCTTCTTATTGATTTCATAACGACACTTGTCAATCCAACTGTAAATTCAGTATTCTGGTACAACTTTTATGTAAATCGTATAAAATGGTTTTTGTATTTAGTATTTTATTAAAATATTTATTATTATTCTATAAAACAGTACATCAAAAATCTAAAAACTTAAAATATTGTGCTTAAATAAAATAAATTACTAAAATTAAAGGGCTTTTACTTAAAAATATGTTTACGGCTACGGCTAAGTAATTATATAAGGCAAACAATAATGCTAACACTTGCTGAATGAAGCCTCCTCCTCTCTCCTACATTGTTGTTGTGCCCGACAGGGTCCATAAGGTCCTTTATTATTTGTAAGTCCACCGTGAAAATACTATGGAATGCAATAAAAAATTGAGTATTGAGTATTGAATGACATTCATCACAAATAGTATTGAATGACAATTCATCACAAACACTATCAATTGGCGATGTATTCAAAATGGATATATATTGTTACGAATTGACGTAATTAAAATGTCATTAAATATGGCGGCTAATATGTGACGTCAGTCCACAGAGTCCATAGAGTATGACATGCGAATTGTCAAATAGCAAAGAGTCTAGTATGTTCTAGATAATTCGCGAACTATGTAGAATGACGTCGACGCTTCGAGCTCAGCGGCCGGACAGGTATATAAGGCGGGCCGACGGGTGCGCCGGGAGTCTTGTGTTCTACTCAAGAGCGAACGAAGAGCGAAATACCTGCGACTACAAGGAAGAAGCGAGTGATACAGCGATATCTAAGGGATCGTCGAGTGTGATACAACAGTGTGAAGAGTTAACGTGTGATTATTACGTGTGTGTGCGGAAAGTGTTGTGTTATAGTGTGCAGTGTTAATTACGGATTTTAGTGCGTGCGTTAATTGATTAATTAGTACGAGTGTAAGTGTAATTAGTGTTGTGTGTGATTAATATTGGTTAATTAATAAAGTGTGTTACCGTGTTATTCTTCGTGTTTGGCAATAATTTATCCGGAACCCCCAGCTCGTAACATTTGGTGTCAGAAGTGGGATAAATTATGCCTGTGCTACCGAAGGAAGATACGGACGTTGTTCGTACTAGAAGCCAGCGACAAGCCGCTATGGACAGGAGCCGGTTTGAAGAGTCGCCATCATCGGGCAGCCCAGCGACTGCAACAGAAGGTGTGCCGGGACCATCTACGGCCTCTGCAGCGTCCACTTTCGATATGGCTGCATTGATGGCGTTGCTACAGGAACAAGCTCGACAGTTACAAGCGCAACTCCAAGCCGATAAGGAGGAACAGGCTCGCCGACAGGAGGAACAAGCTCGACTGTTACAAGCGCAACTCCAGGCATGGAGGAGCAGACGAGGCTATTACAGGCGCAGCTGCAGGTCTACAAGGAAGAGCAGGCTCGTCGACAAGAGAACAAATGCTCCTTATCAAGGACATCCATACCAAGTTTGTGAAGGATCTTCAAGAAATTAAGGAGCAAGTCGGCCATCATGAAAACGGATTACGGAAGCTTTCGTCGAGATTGCCGACCTCAAGAAGGAAGTGAAGGAGCTAAAGATCACCAACGGTAGCCCGCTATCCGTTGGTTGCGCGCCTTCAACAAAAGGCGTTAAAGTGCCGCCATTCGATGGGACAACGTCATGGTCGGCGTACAAAGTACAGTTCGGGGTGGTTAAGAAAATGAACTCGTGGACAGAATCCCAGGCTTTGACGGCGCTAACATTGGGCCTAAGGGGCGAAGCATTGTTTGTTCTTGAAACTCTTGGCGACGATGTGACATATGGACAGTTGGTGCAAGCACTGGAATCCAGGTTTGGTGATGCTCATTTGGAACATGTGTTTCGCGCTCAGCTTAAAGAACGGGTCCAGCGCGTTGGTGAGAATTTACAACAGTGGGGATTGGAGATTGAGAAACTTGTTCGTAAAGCATATCGAACAGAGCCCATACTAGCTCAGAAGATATTGGTGCAGGCCTTTGTGGATGGCATACGGGATTTGGAGGTGAGAGCAGCTGTGCGACTTGGACATCACGCTACGCTTAAGGACGCCTTGGCCCATGCGTTGGAAGTGGAAGCAGTGCGACAAGACCAAAGAACCCACCGCATCAGGGAAGTTGTTGAAACGGCTGATTGTCGATATTTGCGGAGATTTATCCCTAGATGTTATTCCTGTGGGCTCAAAGGTCATCTTCGCTCCAACTGCCGCAAGCAAATTAACTCATGGCGGACTGAACAACATGTAGACAGGGCAGCAATTACAACTGCCCAACAACAGCAGTCATCGAAGAGGGCCAAAACACGTTACGATCGCAACGTAAACAATCAAGGTTTTGAAGAACGTTCATTGGTATGGCTACATAACCCACTTCGAAGCAAAGGGGAGTCTCCCAAACTTCAAGCTAAATGGGATGGACCGTACCAAGTTATAACCAAAATTAACGACGTCACGTACCGTATACGCAAGCACCCACGAGGAGCATCCAAGATTGTTCATGTGGATCGATTAGCGCGTTTCTATGGAGATAATGCTCGGGACGAGCATTTCTTGGAAGGGGGCAGTGTTACGAATTGACGTAATTAAAATGTCATTAAATATGGCGGCTAATATGTGACGTCAGTCCACAGATCCATAGAGTATGACATGCGAATTGTCAAATAGCAAAGAGTCTAGTATGTTCTAGATAATTCGCGAACTATGTAGAATGACGTCGACGCTTCGAGCTCAGCGGCCGGACAGGTATATAAGGCGGGCCGACGGGTGCGCCGGGAGTCTTGTGTTCTACTCAAGAGCGAACGAAGAGCGAAATACCTGCGACTACAAGGAAGAAGCGAGTGATACAGCGATATCTAAGGGATCGTCGAGTGTGATATAACAGTGTGAAGAGTTAACGTGTGATTATTACGTGTGTGTGCGGAAAGTGTTGTGTTATAGTGTGCAGTGTTAATTACGGATTTTAGTGCGTGCGTTAATTGATTAATTAGTACGAGTGTAAGTGTAATTAGTGTTGTGTGTGATTAATATTGGTTAATTAATAAAGTGTGTTACCGTGTTATTCTTCGTGTTTGGCAATAATTTATCCGAACCCCCCCCAGCTCGTAACAATATTTATTTAGGTAACTAATTATAGTCGAATTGCTAAATTTTCCTATCATGGCACAATTATTTTAAATTATTTTAATATTAGCTGAATTGGAGCCCCGATCATTGGTCCCTATGGTTGGGACAAACGTTTCTTTTATCTCTCATCACGGAAATAACTTGCTCGTTTGCCGACTTGTGAAATACATACATACGTATTAAAGCGCATTAAGTATCAAATTCATTATTGTGCTTTACTTTGGTATTTTAAATGTATTTTTTATTGTATTTTTTGTATACTTTTTGACGTTCATAAGTGCTTTTTGTAAGCCTTATCTGAATAAATGAATTTTGTTTTTTTTAAAGTCACGTTTTTGATAACCGACAACAATATTCTCAACGTTTCAACTTAGATTTCACCATACACAGAAACGCTTTCCGCTCACAACTTGACAGCGTCCAAGTTAAAATTCCCCCCTCGTAACCGTACAAGTGTCCACGTTTTGACAACACAATTTATGGTCTCCTGAACGCGTTTTATGTAAACATCACTTGGTTGCGTAATTGATGTATTAACGGATAAATTACAAATGTCCATCGGCTCGAGACGGGTGATTTATGATAAATCACCATTTAGGTCTACATTTGTGATACTGGCTAATAATAGTAAACTTATCGCCACTCTACTTAAATACATGGTTAAATCGAGGACATTAGCAAATTTAAAAAATAAAAAGCTACTCGTGATTTAGATCACATCCCACAAATATAAGGCAAATCTATCGAATATTTTCATACCTTTTTTTATCATTTATTTTGTATAACTTTTGTGATCCATCTTTATGGTATTAGGTTCCCATAATATAAGTACAATAGGTGGAATGGATGCCAATGATTACAAATTCACCCTGGATATCATCATCAATTCACAAATTCGCAAGCACACATTCACAAATTCCTATGTGAATCGAGTAAACTTAAAACACTACTATAAAAAGCTCAAAAACTAATCTTGGCAATTTCTCCGCTATAAACAGAATATAATTAGGCGACGACCCATTTGGTGTTGCGGTTGAGACGTCGACTGCAGCACCAAGGGTTTCGGGTTCGATCCCCGGGAAGTACAAACATTTGTGTGCATGAACATGTATGCTTGTAATGGTCTGGGTGTTTTCTATGTATAATATGTATGTATTTACAAATAAAATGTATATAAGTATGTTTATCCGTTGTTTAGTACGCATAATACAGACTTCATGCTTAACTTGGGGCTAGGTTGCGCTGTGTGAATGTTAGTGGATATTTATATTATATATTTATAATTAGAAATTTGACGCTTTTCATGCGCATCTGTAACAGCCCCAGTAAAAATTATATGTCATTATCACTGCTAAAATTTGAATCTATGTTCATGCATTTATGTCCGGATGATAGCTTTTCTTACATATTTTTTTCTGGTAGAAATTAATAGTCCTTTTCAAATGGTATAAATTGTGCATGTCGTGGCACCCGGTAAGTGTAACAGCGATTTGTAATATTACGTATAAATGTATTCTTATAAACATGATTATCCTTGTTTTATGGTCTCCAATAAATTAAATCTCGTTTAGGTAATATCAATGCGTTAAACATTAAGAGTTGATAATCGGCGGGTAGCTTCTTCGATAGTGTATCATATCTATCGTCTGCACAGATTCCGGCTTATAGTTCTGACTTCCGGTCTCTTCAGAGGTATAACAAGCGAATAAGGCTGCATACTTATTGTCAAAAGGGGCGGTTATTTATTGTTGTTGTCTAATTTCATATTTGACTGAATTAGACTAGGTATCTTCTAGGCACATTCAAATTATGAAGGACCATATTTGACTTGGGTTTGTCTTTGTTTACTTGTTTTCTTACTTTAGCTTCTCTAATCATTTAAGTGAACAATAACACTTTGCGTACACAGCGTATGTGATATTCGAAGTAACCGCCTTATGCTTCTAACAGCCAATACTGGCTCAGTATTGGCTGTTAGAAGCATAAGTCGGAATTGCATTGTTTGCCAAGAGACAAATACAGATGATAAAGAAGGCGTGTTTTTGGTACTATTTTTGTCTCTTGGTGAGCAAGGTGGATTTGGAGGCTGAGAGAAGCAATCATAATCATCAGCCTATACCGGCCCATTGCAGGGCACAGGCCTTCCCGCTCAGCATAGCTATGGGGAGATTGTGTCATAATCCACCACGCGGGCACAATGCAGATTGGTGTGTGTTCACCTCTGGTATAAGAATAGATCTGTATTGCCTGATCTGTTGTATTTGAATTGATGTATTTCTTATACAGTTGTTATTTGTGAGAACCTTTAACTGGCTTCCTGTTGTTATGTATATTTTTGTGTTTCGTTGCTGTTTATATTGCTACAAAATATAAAAAAAATAAAATCACCAACGATCTAATAAGTTATTTATAGCAACCCGCTTTTCGCACATACTCGTAGCTAGCTCACATCCTTAGAGCTGCATGAAATATTACTTAGCAGCGGTCCTCTGTCTAGGATTAATTGTTTAACTTGATAAACTTGAAGTGACCTAGGTTCTGTATATTGAGTTTTAGAGTAAATATTATAAATACTTTAGTATGTTTGTTTTTTCTCTTTGCCGTCATAGTACCGAATTAAGTGATGTTCACAGCACACTCCATGACTTGAAATGGTTATTACCATACCAAGTTAATACCAAGCACAACATGTTGGTATCAAGTCTAAGGAAATGTTTATTTTCTATGTCAACGAGCTATATCCTAGGCATTGTCGATATTTAATGCCACAAAAGGCGTTATCGAACTGCCATTTAATGTAAAGAATAGCTGAAAAAATTTATAGAACCTATGTTTAAATAATTTTCTATACGTATTGAAACTCTAAAATAAGGGTTACTACTATTAATACTCAGTTATTTCTTCTTTATAAATACATAGTTCTGAAACGTAATAACTTCAAATTTTCAACGTCGTCCTCAATCTTTATAAGTTAAAATATCGATTTATTAAATTCCGTCCAATACAAGCGGTGATATAGCATGGGGCCCTGGGGAGCGCATTATCAGTCCAAGGATTTATATGGAAATTGGATTTCGGTTTTATGGTGTGCCGTTCATTTTGTTTTTAGATTGGTAATGAGTTTTCGTTGCGTCGGCGCTACGAGTTGCTTAAGTTTTATTGATTTATTTACTTCGCTCATTCGGATATGGGAGTTGAAAACTTTCAGTTTAGTTCTGTAGGAAGTTTATTTATTATGTTGTGAAGTGATCGGGACTGCAAGTTCGCTGAATTGATGGTAAGTAACATGCCTGACCATGACAGAATAGTATTAAACAGTTACTGTATGATGATGATTCTTCGTCAATACCGCCCGCCCTCCGCCCGTCACCCGAGACGACGCGACGAATGTTACGTCTCATATACCCGGTAATATCACTAGCTACAGTGCAGCTACATCCCAAAACACTTAAGTACATAACACTCCTGTTTCACGGGACGGTATCTGGCACTGCAGTGGTATCTAGACGACTCATTATCCAGTCTACCACCTAGTAGTAGTTTAAAGTGGATTCTGTGTACCTTATTAAAGTGAATTTCTGAATTTGAGGCTTTTTCTTTAATTTGCAGTCTACTCGTTTATTTCAGTTTCAGTCGACTGCTTTTCGTTTTACAACATTTAATGTAAGATGCTTCAGTCTGTTATTTGCCACTGTAAGGAAGTAAGATACGCAGTCTTTTGATAATGCACGAGTACCTACAGAATTTATATAATTAACAATAAAATTAAAAAGTTGCAGTGAGCTGGTCACGTATGTCGCAGAACCAATGACCGTTGGAGCAGACGAGTTTTGAAGTGGAGACCGTGTCTTGGAAAACGTAGCGTAGGACGCCTTCCGGCCCGATGGACCGGCGACTTTGAAAACTGGTGGAGGCTGGATGAGGAAAGTGAAGGAGCGGTATACCTGGCTCAGAATAGGGAAGACCTATATCCAGCAGTGGACTGCGATAGGTTGAAGATAAATAAGGCTACAATAATCATACAATTTACAAGATCCAATCTGTATACTCTCATAATAATCTATTCAATTCAAAATCTTATATTTGAGATATTCGCTGATAAAACAGATTTTAAGCCACAAAGGATTTCAAAGGCTACGCGGCTGGTGAAAGGGCATTATTGTAATCTACTTTAAAACAAATCACTAAGATCTATCATTACTTCAATTTCCTTCAGCTTAACAGGATGTGATTGGAATCAAGGCGATATTCCGAGCCAGTATGAGATATTACACTTTATTAAATTACACTGAAGCATGAAATATTCAATGGAAAATGAAGAGATGGAGAGAATGAATGAGAAGGGATTCAGAATTAATAAACGATTTAGGACTTTGAATTACGTTTAAGATGGGACTTGAGTGTTTTATATTGTCATTCGTTTGCAAAAAATCGCTTGCATTTAGGGTTCCGTACGTTGTGAGAAAAATTTATACTTCTATATTCTTATAGCCCTATCATTTAGAAAGAAATCATTTATTAATTAGATTCATCGCAACACAATCATGTTTAGACATATCACAATAAACAAACAAAAATAGCAAATCCACAAACACAGAAACAACATGTGCTACGATACCTGAATCAAAAGGACTCACTCAAAATAAGCCAAGATCCCTAGATTTTCAGTGAGCCCGGCTGAGTAGGCCCACGTACGCGCGGACGGTCGCGATGCTAAAAATACGAAGATAAATAACTTCATATAAATATTACTATATAATAATGATAAGCGACGACCCATTTGGTGTCGCGGTTGAGAGGTCGACTGCAACACCAAGGGTTCCGGGTTCGATCCCCGGGCAGTACAAACATTTGTGTGCATGAACATGTCTGTTTGTAATGGTCTGGGTGTTTTCTATGTATAATATGTATGTATTTACAAAAAAAAAAATGTATATAAGTATATTTATCCGTTGTTTAGTACCCATAATACAGGCTTCACGCTTAACTTGGGGCTAGATGGCGCTGTGTGAGTGTCAGTGAATATTTATATTTATTTATTTAAGTACAATTAATGTAACATAATTTTAAATTGTTTTTTTTTGTCATTTCCTTAACTCATCTACATCACAAAATATCTCAAAATATGAAGTGCTTTATGCTATTATCATGTTGTTTACTGGGATGTAAAGAAAGCCCTCTCTAATCGATTACTAAAGAGTTATAGAGCGATGGCAAATCTGAGACAAGCGTACGAATTATTTGCTTTTCGGGATCATGTTGAACTTGTGAAGGAAAAGTTTACCGGAGGCCCTAAATTTCCTTGTCCTCTTTCATATACTGAGTTTTCAATCATTGTCACCCATTCGACCGGTAAATGCATTCTGGAAATGCCTTTAAGAGTTCATTGACCTTTGCGAGTAGGTGAAAGAAACGGAATCGATCCTGTTGTGACCCGAAGGAGTTGTTTGTGTTGTTGCCATGGCAACCGAGGTGTCAACAAATGCACCACCATTACGAGCGTTGCGCGCTAACTCTAAATCTATGATATCGACTACAAATTTGAATTTAAAATTAGATATGAATCAGATACTTAAATAAACAATAAACTGAATAGATGCAAAAACACTCAAAACGTGTTCGCGGCAAGTCTGCCCATCGCGTCAATTGGGCAAAATTTCAATTCATATTCACGTCGTTAGCTACATATCACAGCAACATTGTAGTATGCTCGTGCTTTTGATTTTGTACCTTTTAATGACGCTTTTAGGTCGAAATTTTTATGAATAATTTCATGTCATAAATATAACATATATAAATATATTTATTAATTAAAGATCATGTCGGATTTTATGTGGTGCCGGATTAGACAGGGGCCGGATCACCGAGTCTATTGTATATGAATCCAACAATAATTGTTTTGTATTCGATTTTCCGAGTATTGTATGTGCTATGTACCAATCGTTACAAACGTGTGTGGAAGCGTATTGGTAGGATTATCAATTCATATTGGAAATCAACTGAGTAATAACCCATTCCATGGAACAATCATTATAATCCTTTGTTATCGATGGACAGTTCAGAGATTTGCAAATTTTACACTTACTTTGTCTGTTTATTCTTGTAGTAACACTATTTGTGAAGCAGAATATGATACTATTAAAAAAGCGAAAGGACATAACTTAAATACCAGAGATACAAGTAAATTAGTATGATTATTGATTAAAAAAAAATAGAAAATCTATTGTGTTTAGCGTTTTAAGACATCAAAGGGTTAAATGGCCGAATGAAAGAAACTTTAATAATATCAGTAACATTTTAAATTATAACTATACAACCTCATTATTAACATCCTTATTATTGTAAATATTTAAATGACATAATGTATTTCTGAGAGTTAAAAATATATTTGATAATACTTTAAAAAAATGTATTTTTTGTAAAATTTTAATGCCTTATATGTAATAATGAGCTCTCTTTATGTACCCTATACTATCATTACCTGATAACAAGGAAACAATCTACTAAACACTGTCCACAATTTAGAAAATACTCTTAACTCCATAACATTATGTTCATAAAGAACAAACATTATTTATTCAACGTAAGCTAAAGGGCTCATGAATGTCAAATGAATATACCACCGGTTCGATGAGCCCTATTCAGCGAGAATAATATATGTAAACATAAACACACTTATAATAAAGGAAGAGCTTTACATACAGGATGGAAAGATGTCAAGAATATACGGTGGCATACATTGAAAGTAAATAAGGTATCATTTTAAAAAGTCAAAATTAAGGACTATTTATAGTACTATATAGTACTTGTTGGCGTATTTTGTAAAATAGTAAAAAAGTAGGTTAGGTCTTCACAGTTTTTAGTGCGTTTTCACACAATAACAAGGATATTCTATAATGTAATTATTTATGAAATAAAAAGCTAACGAATGAGTGACCGTCAGGCAAGAGAATGGACATTTCCTCAGCGTTAGTCTTAGCATACTCGTACATAAAATGACAATTGTATGTTATATTAATATTAAAATAATAATCTTCATTGCGAAGAAAAAAAACACAATACACGGAGGAACAGAGGCGTTACCGCCATCTCTTACTGTTTTAAGAGATGCGGTAACCCCCCAGAACAGTTGTACAAGAAAGGCGGTCTTATCGCTATAAAGCAATCTATTCATTAATTATAATGTAATAATTAATAAAAATCTTTCGATTTCCCATGAAAATAATAATTTAATAATCACTTCTATTGAAATTGATTATGTTAGAAGTTAACGTTTGTAGTAAATTATTGTTTTGTTCAATATATTTACAATAATTAAATTAAATATATTTTATTTCATTTCTTAATTATGAATGTTGTTTGTGTTGTTATTTGGCAATGATGTAAAAACGTATGGATTCGTGATATGCTTACAAAACAATCGAAAAAAGTGTTCCGAATGCATTGACAGCACACATACTTACACATATTTCGAATTTCGAACACATTTACCTAAACAAAAGAGTACAAACTATACTCTCTTCGGCGGTTCGTTTTTGAGGCACGGATGGCGTATCTACCTTTATATATACAGAATATCATTGTTATTTGTGTTGTTATTTGGATAAAAATCCAATATAATTAGGCTATTTAAAACTTCGTCTAAAAATAGTGTGCATTTTATGTCAAAAGTGATAAGTCAAGACGACTTATATTAAAAGTCCTGACACATTTGATCCCTATTTGATGATTTCTCAATAGATATCAATAAAACCTTTTCCTCCACATTGTTTGCAGCCCCATTAACTTCGTCCTATTACGTATTACGTCTAATATTTAACTTACCATAATTACCCGACCGTTACTCTAAATCTTCAAATTTGCATAACCTACTTTCGCGATTTTTGGACGAAGGTATTCCTGGTGAACATTTGTCGCAGTGAAATAATCCCGTGTACCGTTTAGTTTAGGCCCGGATTTGGAGATCACCCGGGTGGGGGCGCGATAAAAACAACAAATATTGAGGCGCAAAACGTGATGCGAAACGCTCTAAATGCTGGTACAATATGCTCGTGTAAACATAATAGCTACTGGAAATAAGGAGATGATTTGAATTTTTGGTAGTTTTTTGCAGGCAACTAGGTGTGGGCTCTTATATCAAGGGTTCCGAGGGCGATTTCCGGGCAGTACAAACATTTATGTGCACGAATACGCCTGTTTTCTATGTAAAGTATGTATTTACAGAAAAAGTATATATGTATGTTTATCGGTTGTTTAGTACCTATCCATATTACAGGCTTAGTTTAGGGCTAGATGACGCTGTGCGAATGTCAGTGGATATTTATTTATTTTGTGTACAGTGTGAAGGTTTTTTAATGTGGCTTCCGTAACAAACGAAGACTTGAAATAATATTTTTTTAGGTCACTCGTCTTACAAACGACATATCGTAATGTTCACTCACACACCGCTATCTATCCTTAATTTAAGTGAGACCCGTGCAGCACGGGTTCTAGCATCGTCCTATTTCAATTGGTATACCCTAACGGGATGCATTGTGGTACATTTTCAGGTGCAGAGTGCAGAATCTGACATATTGGTTATTTCAACCTATGTTCTACATTATGGTGTGCAATAAATAGGAAATGAATGAAAAAACAACGGTTAAATATAGGTATTCAATATTTCGTATTTGTAAATACGTTACCTACATTTTATGTATAGAAAACGTAGGCCAATACAACAAACATGTTCATGCACACAAAAGTTTATACTAAATCACATCTAAATCAACAATAAAATCACTGTCAGAATCGCACCGATCAGCGACTGAAACGCCTGCCAGAATATAAGCGGCAACTTTTATTGTAAAAATAAATGCAACTATTTTATTGTCAGGCGAATTAGATGTCACCACCACTTATAAGCAGTAGAGTAGTTAGTTGTGGGCGATGCGGGCGCCCATATGAGCAACTAAACTCAAATAGTAAATGATGCGGACTGTTGCATTCTAATCGGTAGAGTAGGTCAAAATCCAACCACGTACCAATGATCTTCTGAATTTTTTTTATTGACTACTGCTGTTGGCCGTAGATGGCGAGCGTCGATGGCACTCAGCCTTAAATCCGAAATTATATGTACGCTATCCGACACTCCTGCTGTTGTGCGTGAAGTTGGCCAATCCGCACTGGGCCTGCGTGACGACTAAGGCCTGTACACCCTTTACGGGTAGGATCGTGCCGTTCGGTGGAGACGTTTAATGAACTGATAATGATTTGATTTTGTATCTTTAAAAATATTACTGGATAACCGTATATTTCTATAAAATACTGTGATAGAGTTTTGCTAAAGCATTTCGCCCACGTCTAGGTTAGTGCTCGCTACGCCACTGCACAATGACACAAATGTGACACCATACTTAGGCGCCACTAGTAGTAATCTTTCAAAAGAGAAAGCCCATTTGGTGTTGCGGTTGAGACGTCGACTGCAACACCAAAGGTTCCGGGATCGATTCCCGGGCAATACAAACATTTGTGTGCATGAACATGTGTATTTGTAATGATCTGAGTGTTTTCTATATATAATATGTATGTATTTACAAAAAGAAAAATTAAATATGTTTATGCCGTTGTTTAGCACCTATACAGGTTTCACGCTAATTTGGGCTAGATGGCGCGTGTGAATGTTAGTGGATATTTTTATTATTATTTATTTATTATTAAATGGTATTCTGTGAGGTACCACGGTCACTCCGGTCGAACCTGGCCAATCGTGCCAAAGAATTACTCTTCTAAGTCTCTTAATTACTTACCGTGTTTAAAAGGCGTTTTACTTGTTTTTTATTCCTTTACTAGATTTGACATTTAGCCGCCATCTCACCTGATGTTAAGCGATGATGCAGCCGAAGATAGATCATGCTTATAGGAACAGCCTGTTCATCCTTTTATTTCATTATTGGCAAACAAAATTACCTTGTTCCCCACCTCGCCATTATTCATTTACCAACAATCCCTTCATTTCTTTAAGGGCCCATCGTTTGGGAAAATTCTGGTTTCCTATTTCAGAGGTCTGTATTGTTATCAAATTAACATGTTGAAAGAATGATATTGTTGTGATGTTTCGGCGGTAAGAAAGGCACAATACGTCTAAGGTCGTCAGGGTAAGGGTGGGTCGGCTTACTCTGAACCATGTTAAGTAGGTAACATCAATCAATAATCCATTGTGTCGATAGTTTTTAACTTGTAGCAAATATGAGCTTAATAATAGCTATAATTTTTGTGTTAATCATCATCATCAGGTCATTAAACGTTCCCACGAGGGGCACGAGCCTACCCGTATAGGGTGATTAGGCCTTAGTCGTCCACGCGGGCCCAGTGCGTGTTGGACGACTTCACACACAACCTTCGAGTCTCTTCGCAGGCGTGCATGAAGGTTTCCTCACGATGGTTTCCTTCACCGTAAGAGCGTCGGATAACGTACATATATTTTTTCGAAAATTCGAAAATACATTGGTACGTGTCGGGATTTGAACCTCAGCCCTCCTGGTAGGGAGGTGACAGTCCATACCACTGAGCCACCGACGCTCATTCTAATATATTTTTTGTTAATAATAAAGAATAATATTTTTAACTAGATGCAAAATCACGAAGAAACGTCAACAATAAAATGGCCGAGCCCACACACACACACACACACACACCACGTATAGTTGTTTTTATTTAGACGTAAAATTATCATTTTACATTTTGACCTAAACGTCATAGAAAGAGTACAAAACCAAAAGTACAACCATCGACTATGTTATTATGGATTATACCCAGTAATTTCACTAGCTACAGTGTCCTTTTCCCCACGCCTTTCCCAAAACACAGAAGTCATAAACTCCTGTTTCACGGGACGACATTTTAGCTTATGTTTATAATAATAATAATATAATTAATAGTAATGGATAATTTGAGATAGGTAAAGCTAATTATAAACAAGGTATTATCTCACGGTTATACCGTTAAAATGATTGTAATGAGCAAGGTGGAACGGACTGTTGCCTTTTGATAGGAGGGCGCCGGTTAAAATACGCCACGTATCCAATGTCTTTTCAAGTTTTCGAAATTATTGGTACGTTATCCGACGGTCTTACGGTGCAGGAAAACATTGCGAGGAAACCTACACGCCTCCGAAGATTCAAAGGTTGTGCGTGAAGTCGGCCAATTTGCACTGGGTCCGCGTGGACGAAGGCTATAACCTTTGAGGAAGGTTCGTCTCCTCGGTTGGGGCGTTAATGATTGATGATGATGATGTGTATTAAACAACGGATAAATATACTCATAGGTTTTTTGTAAATATATGTAAATTATAAATAAATTTACCTAGAAAACACATATTATTATTATTATTATTATTTAGGTTTTGAGGGCTATTCAGGCTTATGCAGACCTGTAGTCACTTCGACCTAGAAGATCTTTTGTGACTCGCACCTCTCTTAGAGTTCATCTAATAGTTGGGCACTTTTTAGGAAGTTTAGGACCCTGCCCAACTTTATAGATTTGATGTCACTTGGGCATAGATAATAATTACCAAGTGGATATTTCGCTTCCATTGTAGAGGACCACAATTGCAGAGTAGGTGCATTGGTGTCTCTCTCTCTTCCGCGCAGAATCTGCAGGTTTCCGAGTCACTTAGCTTCATTTTGTGAAGGTGACTTTTCAGCTTGCAGTGTCCAGTCAGTGCCCTTACAAGGACCCTGACCTTGGGTTTACTGAGCTGTAGCAGTTCAGAGGTTCGCTTCTTTGAGTAGGCTTTGATTAGCGCTTTTGAGTGAGCTGCCTCTGGTGACTTTAGCCAGTAGTTGACAGAGTCCTCGAGGAGCTTCCGTTCTAGTTCATTTTTCCTTAGGCTTTCAGGGATGCCACAGACAGGTTCTACAGTCTTTTGGATGGCGTTGGCCCAGCCTTTGCGAGTTCATCAGCATTTTCGTTGCCAATGATGTCAGAATGACCTGGTACCCATTTGAGAGTTATCCTGTTATTTCCTCCCAGGTCATTTAGTTTGGTCACGCAGTCTTTTACCAGCTTTGATTTTAAAGTGGTTGAGCTTAATGCTTTTAGAGCTGCTTGGCTATCGGAACATATTGTTATGTTTTGGTTAACGCAGTTTTCCAGTCGATTCGCTTCCGCACATTCTATGATGGCGTATACTTCAGCCTGGAAGATGGAAGCGTACTGACCCAAATTGGTGCTAATGTTAGCTTAGGTTGGTCTCGGTAGGCTCCACATCCTACTTTGTTACCCATTTTGGAGCCATCTGTGTACCAGATTTTGCTGTCTGTGCAGGTGTCGGGGCTTTGAAGCCATTCCTCCCTGCTCGGGAACTCCACTTTGTAGTATTTAGTGAAGTTGAGTTCCGGCAGCATGACATCGCTTGTCATGGCCAGAATTGGGTACTAAGTGTATTTTCCCTAAGGGATCTTAGTGTATTTGAGCTCCATTGAGTCACTCCGCTCCGCTCCATTCTGCACATACTAGCCCGCGCTCCTTCCCTAAGTAAAGGTGTAGGGGCGGTAGGTTTAATACGGCGTTTAGGGCGATGGCAGGTGTGGATCCCATAGCCCCAGTAGCCAGAATTGAGGCTGTCTTTGTAGGCTATTGAGCTTGTTCTGGCTAGTCACTTGTAGGGCTTTTTCCACCAGACCACAGCAGCGTAGGCAACCATTGGTCTTATAATGGCGGTATATAGCCATAGGGCGATTTTGGGTTGTATACCCCATTTCGGCCCTGCTACTCTCAGGCATACCCTAGGGAAATTTTTGCCTTTGTGATGACGTTATCCAGATGCGTGTTCCATGTAAGTTTTGGTCTATGGTTATTCCCAAAAATTTTACTTCCGTGGAAAACGGTATAGTTATCCCTTCTAGAGTTGGCTCCTTAAGTTTATTTAAGTTGCGTTTTCTCGTGAAGGGTACTATAATAGTTTTACTCGGGTTAATCGATAATTTATTCTCTTTACACATCGATTGATTGTGTTTAGAGATGCTTGGAGTAATGACGAGATTGTGCTCTGACACGGTCCTAAAGCGCATATTACCACGTCATCAGCATAGCCTTGTACGTCATAACCTTTCTTAGAGGTCAATTCAAGTAGCTGATCCATTACTAGGGACCACAAGAGGGGTGATAACACCCCCCTGCGGACAGCCTCTTGTTGTTTGATACACTCTTTCTGTGCCGTGAATACTCACGATTGCAGTACGATTGAGTAGCATAGCTTTGATCCACCGGGTCGTTGTTTTGTCGATCCCTTTGTGTACTAGTGCGCATTCTAGTGCGTCAATTGTGACATTATCAAAGGCCCCCTCAATATCTAGAAATGCACATAGGGCAATCTGTTTGTCTTCTAAAGCCCGTTCGACCTTGTCGACTAAAGTCAGCAAGGCGGTCTCCGTGGACTTGCCCTTTTGATATGCATGTTGTTTAAGATGCAGTGGTCGTTCTATCAGGGCCCCACTTCTTATGCATCTATCTATCACCTTTTCCATGGTTTTTAGAAGGAAGGAGGTGAGGCTGATTGGTCTGAAGGACTTTGGTTGGGAGTAGTCCTTTTTCCCTGTCTTTGGTATAAACAAGACTTTTACCAATGTCCATGATTCAGGCAAAATCCCTAGGGCATAGCTTGCCCTAAAGATTTTTGTTAGTATTGGAGTGATTTGCTCCATACCTTGTTGTAGGAGGGGGAGGAAAGATATTGTCCACTCCTGGGGATTTGTACGGTTTGAACGAGCTTATTGCCCATTTAACGTATTGTGGTCTGATATTCATCGCCGCTCTTCTCCAGTCTTCTAACTGAGGCCTGTAGTTTAGAGGGTTCTGGTGTTATCAAGGCATGAGCTGTTTTGATCCGGGGAAATGGTAGACGCTAGAAGGTCTAGGGTCTCTTCCACCGTTCCTGTATAGCCGCCATCTGGTTTTTTTAACAAACCCAACTGGTTTGGAGGAGATTTAGCCAGCAGGCGGTGTATTCTCGCACCTTGAGGAGCTTGTTTTATCTCTCACAGAATGTACGCCAGGACTGTCTTTTTGCTCTCCTTATTTCTTTGCTGTATTCCGTCAAGGCTTTTTTGTGTTCATCCCAGGTGCCGGTTGATTTAGCCTTGTTGAAAAGTCTGCGAGTGTCTCTCCTGAGTTCACTAAGCTTGGTGTTCCACCCATGACACTTGCTCTTTTTCCTAGTACACACATACCATATTAATATGTCTGCTTGTATTGGTCTAGGACAGGAGCACACAGTATTTGACTGCTCGGGAAATCGAACCTGGAACTCTTGTGTAATGCAACGAGTCTCAACCATTACACCACCTGGGTCGATAAACATAATTAAATATTGAAATTTTTGAAATACAAATGTATCACAGATACCCACAGTTTATTATGAGCGTCATTAGTATTTTAAGTGACTATTGATTAGTAAGCCTGAGGAGTTACCGCCATCTCTTAAAACAGTGTTACAATAATATTGCTTCGCATTTTATGGTACAAAAAAGCTACGTGTCATTATTATTTACTCTGGTCTTAAGTTTTGACACATTTCGAATGCGTTAGATAAATAATAAATAAATATTCACTGACATTCACACAACGCCAGCTACCAAATTAAGCGTGAAGCTGTATTATGGGTACTAAACGGATAAACATACTTTATATATTTTTTTGTAAATACATACTATTATACAAAAAAACACCCAGACCATTACAAACAGATATGTTCATCACACATATTTGTTCTGCCCGGGGATTGAACCGGAACCCATGATGTTGCAGTCGACCTCTCACCGCAACACCAAATGGTGTATAATAATGGGTTTCTAAAATAATTATTTGTTTTTGGAAATCGACCTTTATTTAGCTTTTAATTAGAAGTGATACTAATGTTATCTTACAACGGCTTTTATTGCTATACCAATAAAGATATAAAAATGCATACAAATATCACGCAATCCCTCCCTCCGGATCTCTGAGGTGTTCAGACGTGTTTAAAGTGGTCCTACGCATAATTTTCTACAGTAAAAATAATAAAAAGAAACACATAAATTAGTCATAAATATTAGGAGTGCATAATTGTACGAGAACTTCAACAACGAGAGCATCGTTCGCACGCGTCTACAAGATCATCCAAATGCGTCACCCGTCAAGTAAGAATTGCTGATAAACGACTAGCTGTACTCGTCCCTCTGCAACATATCGCGCATAGCACCTTTTCTGTCTGAACGAAAGGTCAACTTATACTGGACGGACAGCGACTTTGTATGAAATCGTCGCGACCGACCAGACTCCGGAGACCCCCGAGAAGTGTTTGTGTTGTGTTCTGTTATCGCTTTACGTGTATTATATCCTAGTACTTGTTACCTGCCTGAAGTAGTGCGGTGAATCATGCCTATCGACCGTTCGCCGCATAAACAATCGTCATCTGCACTTACGAAACCAGTAGCTAAGCTTACACAGGATATTCAGCATTATTCTTCAGTACCTGATTTGAGTGCTCAGCAAGTGGCTGAACAGTATGAACATCATTTAACACTTAGGGCAAAACGTAAACATTCTGAAAACACCTGTAATAGCCAATGGAATACATTTATGACAGAAATGAAAGAAATGTTTTTAAATTTTAAAAAGGAACAAGACGATAAAATGGAAAGGATTTATTCTGTCGTGGAAGAAATAAAGACCCAAAATTGCGAAATACGCACATCAGTGGAATACCTATCCAACACCTTTGATTCACTGCAGGAACAAATAAATGTACTTGAACTGGAACGCCAGAAAAACTTAAAATATATAGAAAATTTAGAGGAAAAAATAGAGAAAATTGAGCGTGCTAGCAGATCTTCATGTATTGAGATCAGAAATATTCCAACAGTGAAACTGGAATCCAAAGACACTCTGATTAATACAATAACAAGTATTACAAAGGTTATCGATGTTGATCTTCAACCATGTGAGGTGAAAGATGTATTTCGCATTTCTTCTAAAGATCCGGCCAACAAGACCATCATTGTTGATTTTACAAGTGTCCTCACTAAAGAAAAAATAATTAATAAATTCAAGAGATACAATAAACACCTCAAGACTCAGTACTGAGACACTTAAACTAAGTGGTCCTGTTAAACCTGTGTTTATTTCAGAAAATCTCTCACCTAAAATGAAAAGACTGTTTTTCTTATCTCGTGATTTTTCTAGAGTAAATAACTTTAAATATTGTTGGGTATCACATGGTAAAATATTTTTACGTAAATCTGATGGTGCTACTCTGTTTCTGATTAAGAGTGAAGCAGATTTATCCAACATTACTGTACAAAAATGACTAGTTTTATATGTCAATTACTCTTTAACATCCGCGAGGTATAAAAATATTGCATTTCAATATTTACCTGAATTATGGTCATGGAGGGATGATTCTGGTGATCCCCAACTTGTAGGTCTAACGGTTTTGTATTTGTTCTTCTATTTTAAAGGTGTTATTTATAGATATGAATGTGCATATCTGGTATTAATAGTTTATCATCAGATTGTCATTACTTGTGTTTTCAAACCTATCAACACACTCACATATACACTTGACACTTACACTTACAAACTACATAATACACATTCCTGTCTTCAAATATATGTATGTGTGCTTTTATCTGTTTTCATTAGCCTATTCACATTATCCATTCATAAACTCAATCTATCTGTTCATTTGTTAATTATAATAACTCTTTATGTCTAGTGATATAACAATTCTGGAAGAATTAGAACAATTGGAAACGACTGGCTTAACGGTCTCTCTCGATACATATGTAATACTATCATGATCGAATGTTGACGGAACTCTTACTATTGATTCATGTAATATAAGAGAAGTATTAATAAAAACTTCCCGGAACTTCTTCTTCTACTACATCGTATAGTATAACCCTGGACTTAATTGTTTTATCGGAATGCTGGCTAAGTAAATGTCCGTCCTTACCACATCTTCCGGGTTTTACGTCTTACGCTTCAAATTATGTAAACCAAAACGATGGAGTCGTCGTTTATATAAGAGATAACCTATCTCATACCTGTGTCATCCCCCAATTTCATGGTGCCAGCTGCCTTTTGATAAAAGTATTAAATAAATTTGCAATTCTAGCAATGTACCGTCCTCCATTTATAAACCCATTGACAATTTTTTGAATCACTGGATTCCATTCTCAGATCTCTTAATAATTTTCAAAACGTTTCCGTTATTGGTGACATAAATATAAATATCATGCCCACTACCTATGACTCCGATTCAGAGTCCTACTTAAATACTATTGCTATGCATGGTTTATTACCGGTCCATGTTATCCCAACTAGAAATGATAACTGCCTGGACCACGTGATATTAAGAACTAAATCTTCAGCAGTTACCTTGGTTTTAACATCGTTCATAACTGATCACGCTCCTATTATCCTTAGCTGTAAACTAAAACAAACACAAATTAAGAAATGATAAACGTTTATCTAAAACTTTTAACCTGAACTCTTGTACACTTGAATTACAAAATACTGACTTTACCTCTATTCGGACATGTAGCGACCCTGATCAGTCAATTTCTCTTCTTGTGGATAAAATTGCCGATGTCGTTTGTAAACACACTCACAATGTGTATGTTCCATGTAGAAAAAGAATACTTAAGCCATGGATCACACCAGGTTTACTAAGATGCCTCCGTAACCGTGACAGATTGTTAGTAAAAAGTAAAAAGGATCCAGACAACTTGAATACAATTTTGACTTATAAAAGATATAAAAATTTTGTACTAACCTTATTAAAAAAGTAAAAAGAGAATACGAGCAAAAAAAATTCGAAACCGTTGATAAAAATCCAAAAGCAACCTGGAAATTAATTAAGACCATAGGGAATTTAAAAAAGTCTTCGAAAAGCGCTAGTCAGCTAATTTCGGATTCAATCAACCCATCTTGTACCACTGATGATATTAATAGCTATTTTGCGAATGTTGGTAAGGACTTAGCCCAAAAAATTCCTGTTTCAGTGGATGATACATCTGGCCAGTCTAACTTCTCCACTTCTTTAAATTCTATGTGCATGCTTAGTACGGATTATCAGGAGATTGAGTCTATCATCAACATTTTGAAAACCACTTCAGCGACTGGATGGGATGGCATACCTACTGCCATTCTTAAATCCGCAAAAGAGGTATTAATCCCAATTCTTGTAGAGGTTTTCAACATGTGTCTCTCAGCAGGTGTTTTCCCTTCGGCTTTTAAAAAAGCTTTAGTTCATCCTATCTACAAAAACGGGGATGGAGCAACATCACTAACTATAGACCTATCTCTGTCTTGACTACGCTTTCGAAGATTTTAGAGAAGATTCTTAACAGAAGACTTATTAGTTTTCTTGACACTAATAACATCATTGCTAAAATCAGTATGGTTTTGTGAAAGGTAAATCGACTGAAGATGCTATATTGGACATGACAGGTTCAATCGTAAGGAACTTAGACTCAAAACTCAAGACTATCGGGATATTCTTAGATCTCTCGAAAGCCTTTGATACTGTCTCCATCCCTCTATTACTAAACAAACTGTTGCAAATTGGTATCCGAGGAATCGCTTATGATGTATTTGAAAGTTATCTGGTCAATCGATCTCAAAGTGTAAAATTGACGATTTTATTAGCCGAGAGGAGAAACTTAGTTTTGGAGTCCCTCAGGGTAGCGTCCTTGGACCTACCCTATTTCTTATTTATATAAATGACCTTTGTAAGCTTGTTCTACCATACTGTAAGATATTTACCTATGCGGACGATACTGCCCTTTTAGTGTATGGGAAGAGTTGGGAGGCGACTCGCATGAACGCTGAAATTGCCCTACATTTTGTTATGAACTGGCTTCGTTCAAACCTTCTCACTTTAAATATCTCTAAAACTCATTTTATAACTTTTGCAGCAAATACTCCTTCGTTACCACCGTCTTTAACTCTTACAGCCCACATAATGCATCCTAATATCTGCTTGGATTGTGACTGTTATGAGGTCACGAGGTCTTCATGTATAAAATATCTCGGTATTTGGATTGATAGTACACTGTCTTGGCACGAACACATTAAAGTCACTATAAACCGGGTTAGGAAGTTAATATATGTTTTTAAAAATCTAAGACACCTTATTGATTTTAATACCCTGAAGAGTATTTACTATGCATTGGGGCAGTCAGTCTTAACATACTGCATAACTGTGTGGGGAGGTTCAGCGGAGTCACACTTATTGCGCTTAGAAAGGGCACAAAGAGCGATACTAAAGGTAATGATATCTAAACCTATCCTTTTTCCAACCACAGAGCTTTACGCAATCACTGATGTATTAAATGTAAGACAATTGTATATCCTTCAAACTACATTGCGGAAACATTCCAGTTACCATTGATCCTACCATTGTGTTAAATAAACGTCGAAGTGACTTAGTATGTAAGACTCAGTTGTGTAGACTTACTGTAACACGAAGACACTTTGACTTCATGGCTCCCACTATCTACAACAAAATCAACAAGGATTTGTCGATATTCCCATTGACTTCCCGCGAATGCAAAATCCGTGTCTCCAGCTGGCTCAAGGCTCTGTATACGATACGAGTACCGAGGAGTTTATAAAAAGTTGTCTTTAATACTCTTATTATTCTTATTTCTATTTATTTTTAAATAAGATTTATTTTCAACAACAAATTTTAAACTTAAGGCATATATATGTAGAAGAAAAGCATAAATTACACACACGCTCACACACAACACCATTTCATAAACCCAATACAACACACATACTCACACACACACACACAACACACACATACACACACATGCACAAATATTGTTCTTACTAGGTTATTTACTTTAATTGGCATTGTTTGTTAATCTAGATTTTATTTCTTTAAGGAACGTATCACCTCAAATTCTGGAGGTGGGCGTTAGTGACTGTAACACAGTTCTTATAACTAATACGGGCATTATCGAACACTTTATTGTTTATGTTAATTTAATGAGTTCCAATAAAGAATTTTTATTTATTTATTTATTTAATCTGATGTAATTATTTGAGTATGTATTTGTTCCTCATAACCATATTTCAGCACAGTACTTATGTCGCTTACAGTACTTACAAGTACACCTAGTACTTTGAAAGAATTTTTATTTTACAAAATGTACAGGAAGTTCAGGACGCTCACCTGATGATGAGTGATACGCCTGACCATGACAGAGCGACATTGATTGAGACCAGCAACTGATAAATAGTTATTATTCTCCATCAATGCCGCACTACGCCTGACACCCGAGACAACAGATATAAGGTCTCTTATATCCGGTAATCTTACAAGCTTCGGCGCTCTCATCCCGAAACGCAGAAGTGCATAACACTCGTGTTTCACGGGACGATATCTGGCGCTGCAGGGGTACCTACCTAGACGACTCGGTACCTAGTCTTCCACCAAGTAAAAGTTAATAAGATACCGTAATACCATATCGACAACCCATTTGGTGTAATTGTTAAGACGTTGACTACACCAAGGGTTTCGGTCCCCGGGCAGTACAATACCGGGACCCTTGGTGTAGTAGTCGACGACTCAACCATTACACTAAATGAGTCGTAAAATTACCTGCTGTGAGTACCAGGTCAAAACCAAGCCATCCTCACGCACGCGATTCTAATCATAAACGCGAATCAGTAGCATAATTACCTATATTTTGCCGGCATAGTACATATTATGATATCATTTTAATATGTATCTTGATGGAAATCGGTTGTGATAAATTAATTGATGCAACGCAAATATAATCTTTAAGGTTTTACTGTTAAAGTGTACATTTAGAAAAAATAGAGACGGCTGTAATATCATTTTGTTATTGATTCAGTCATAGATCGTGATTGTGCTGCATAGTTTAATATGACCTTCAAGCGCTCACGCTTAGTTAGTACAGGTGATGACATAAGTGTTGTCATAATTATATCATTGTAGTTTTTAAGACATCAATCAACTTACTAGCGTATGACGTTTGAAAACGTATCTTATTGACTTAAGCTGACAAAATTGACGTCATCAAAAATTATAGGTTTACGTTACGAAATGTTAATAAATATTTCGTAACGTTACACATTTTTAATATAATTAAAGCAATTTTCTGTATCCATATTAAATTTGTCACAATATTTTTTCAATGAAATTATTCAGCAATGAATCTTACTACATTTGCTGGTAAGTTTCAAGATTTTATTACGTTGCATTGCAAAGGCCTTGCTACACAGTATTCCAACTGGAGTTTAGGCCCCACGAATAGAGCCCAATGCGGATTTGTGGGTGCTAACGACTACCTTTCGTAGCCATGACCGACGGCTTCACGTGACTTGCGGGATCGGGTGATCTGGCGCGAATTGGAGGAGACTTATGCCCAATAGTGCAGCACCCGGATGATGATGGGAAATGGGTGATTGTTCAGTATAAGTGGACATTATAGTATTAGTATTACCAATCACTGACTTAAGAAGCACTCACGAAAAAAATTAAAAATTTTTTTTAGTTCTTATTTTAAAGTAAGCTGACTAAACTTGACTCCAATTTTAACCGATGAAAATCATTCCGAAATCCTTTCAAACGTTTTACATACTACATGTACTGAGTTAAGTGAGTTTCCGTCTCAAGTGCTCAAGTTTAAGTAAGTTTTAATCCGCTAACCACTTGTGCGCGCGACGTTACCCGTTCATCAAGTTGGATTTCAAGTACAGCGTCTCGCTAATATAAGATGACTCGGTGCACTTCTTGTGGCATATAAACAATAATATTTATCTGCCGTGTTAGATAACTTGGAAATGCAAATTGAGTTTTAACTTTATGAATATAGGGTCGATATAACGTTGAACGCAAAGCTATTGCTTATTTCACTCATCCAGGTGGACCACTACAAAGGCAAATAAAGCAAATATAATTTTATGTTACGTCTTATTTTAAAATTTTAGTTTTTTTTTTGTATATTCTCGAACACTTGATGGCATGGCTGAAACTTTCTAGGTGGTAGACTCGGTACTGAGTCGTCTAGGTAGGTACTTGTACCACCGCAGTTCCAGATATCGTCTCGTGAAATCAACAAAACATCTGTTGTTTCGGGTGTCAGGCGCAGTGCGGCATTGGTGGAAAATAACTGTCTATCAGTTGTTGGAATCCATCAATGCCGCTGTCATGGTCAGTCGTATCACTTGTCATCAGGTGAGCGTCTTGACCGTCCTGCACACTTTGTAACATAAAAAAGCAACGTATTCCAATGCCCTCTGGTATTGCAAATGTACATGGGCGGTGTCATTTACCATCATCAGATGGGCCGTTTGCTCGTTTGCTCTTATTGCATAGGGGTAGGTAGGTATATATGGAGCAACCATAATAATATATAGGCTAGCGCGCTGATTCTAAATCTATGCGAGCAACGTATGAATAAAATGACAGTGAAATATCGGATGCCAAACCAATATAGAACTCGATTGACATTAAATTTTCAATAAGCTATTTATAGTTTACGTTACGTTATCCGACGCTCTTACGTCGTGAGGAAACCTGCGCACGCCTGCGAAGAGATTCAAAGGTTGTGCATGAAGTTGTCCAACCTGCACTGGGCCCGCGTGGACGACTAAGGCCTAATCACCCTATATGGGTAGGCTCGTGCCCCTCGGTGGGGACGTTAAATGAGCTGATGATGAAGGAAACTTATAAACAGCCACAGCAGTGGTAGTTTAAATATTATACATCTCGTAATCTTAGAAATCAAACGAGGAATTGCCAAATGAGATCACAATGTCTGAATTATTAGGATATTTGGAAAGATGGCTGATATTAAAGACGACTTTAGTTCCAGTTGCAGATATCCTTGAGTGTTTATTGTTCTCTCTCTCTCTCTTCAACCTATCGCAGTCCACTGCTGGACATAGGTCTCCCCCATTTTGCGCCAGATATCCCGGTCCTCCGCTTTTCTCATCCAGCTCCCACCAGCGACCTTCCGCAAGTCGTCGGTCCATCGGGCCGGAGGGCGTCCTACGCTACGCTTGCCAAGACGCCTTGTTTATTGTTATTTGTTTTTTATTATTGTATTACTAATATTGCACTTTTAAATAGAATAGAATAGCCGTACAATCCACTGATAATCTTCTCTAAATATAATCAGACATATCTCAGTGGTATCTATAATGAGATACTGGAAACTATTTAAATGTTTTAGAGTTGCTCCAAAATTTAAACGATGGAGTTATAAGTATACCAGTCTAAAGCTATACAGAGATCTTAGGCATCTTGGAGTGATAGTGGAGACAGAAATGAGAAACGTAAAGAAGAAGAAACTTAGAAAATGTTAAGTCACCCCTAAGTCATTTCTGTACAGTTTAATAGTTCACAGACCCGATGGTAGGTTTAGTATCTAATATATTGAATGAAAAAATAGACCTTGAATTTAAGAATCAATCTATTCGTTACGCAGCATTCCTAATTCAATGTCTGCAGTCAGTCATCGACTCATTGCCGTAAACTTTTTGCCGGCATCGGAAAAACGTTTATGACGTAATCGAACAATGTCGACGTGCCTGGCAGTGCCAGCGTTTAATGACGTCACAACTATGAGAAGCGTTTAATTGCGAGATGACACCTATTTTATGATAATAGACATGATAGCCGAGCGATTAGACTAGACTTGGTGCGAGTTGGAATCTCCCGTGGAGGGTTCTCGCAGCAAGTAACATAGAATAAAAATTTTTTATTTACTTAGGCACCTAACTAAGGTTTAATATGAATATTGTATCAACCCCATGTTTTAGAAGTAAGAGGAATACACTATATACACTTTTTTTTCCTCTTTGGAAGTGTATCTCGTGCAAAATATTGAATTTATGAAAAAATACATATGAAAAATTATATTGAGGTTTGTCAAGACACACACATTAATACCCCACGCGTTCGTTTATTGTTGATCGAAGGCCCAGGGCCTCAAACTTCTAATTTACTAAACACTACACCTTTACGACACTTATCAGTCCAACTGTAAATTTCGTATTTGGTGTTGCGGTTGAGACGTCAACTACTACACCAAGGGTTCCGGGTTCGATCCCCGGGCAGTACAAACATATTTTGTATGCATGAACATGTTTATTTGTATTGGGTCTGGGTATTTTATATACATATAATATGTTTGTATTTACAAAAACAATTACGTATGTTTATCAGTTGTTTAGTACCCGTAATACAAGCTTCACGCTTAACTTGGGTCTAGATGGCGCTAAATAGTGTATAAATTGTAGCTAGTGAAATTACCTGTATCGTCCTGTACACTTATAACATATATATATATATATATATAGTGTGAATATATACATATATATAACAATATATGTATGTATATATAGTGTATTCCTGTTTTTTTGGTCTGAATTGAAGTTAGTGCTTAAAGTGAATGTACAAGATCTCATTTAGGCAAAAGAAGCATTAGAACAATAATGACTCACAATAAGATTCATATCTTGTAACATGATATTGATACTTCTGAGTGATTTAGGCCATTGAATTTATGAAATACAATTTTAATTTTGAAACCCAGCCTTAATATGTGTCGGCAAACGACCTACCCCAACCTACCCCTAAAATCAAAACAGTACCAAACTGTGTCAGTCATGTTCATTAACCCTTACAAGGAAATCGACACTCCCTATCTCAATAAATAATAGGGTTGCAAAGGAACGTAATCCCATTTGCACCTGTATCGGCAGAATCCTACGACCCTTTGTTAACCCTGTCCGACTTTCCGACGACTTGGCAGTCACTCGCGAAGTAAAAAGTGAAAAATGAACATTTATAAAAAAAGCAATACTCAATACTCAAATCTTTATCCTACTACTATTATAAAGGCGAAAGTTTGTAAGTATGGGTGTATGTATGGATGTTTGTTACTCTTTCACGTAAAAACTACTGAATGGATTTGAATGAAACTTTACCACAATATAGCTTATACATCAAGAATAACACATAGGCTACAATTTTTGAGGTTTCTAATGTGAGGTCGTAAAAAAACACATTTTTTGCGCTTACATTGCAAACGCTGACTGAATCCTACAAGATAGATCAAAACAATGTACTACAGTATTGTACAACTTAAAAAGATCTACAAAAAAGTCCGTGATGGTAAATGAACCTGAAGTCCACGCGAACGAAGTCGCGGGCAAAAGCTAGTTGCTCTATAATTGTAGGTACAGTAGTTTGGGTGGACCAAAACATTTAAGACCCTGTAATAAGGGAGCTGCAATTTTGAGAAGGACACTTTTTCTTAACTAACTATTAGTTTTACAAATATAATGAAAAATGAATATTTCTACGTAAGCTTTAAAAAATATTATGTTATAGATACAATTTTCTTAAAATCTTATCACAAAGGTAACAATATACAACCAATAATTATCGGCATTGTTTTTGCGCAGTTTTGATTTAAATAAAAGTTCTTGGTAGCGTTAAAATTACAACGCTTTATTTACAATTTAAAATTTAGCAGAATTGTAGGTAAGGTCCATCTAACCATTAAAGCAATTAATATATGCCTAATATACAAATTGCTTCACGGGTCAGATTGCCTATGCTAGCTGCTAAGGTTCAAATCCCGACACGTACCAATATGTTTTCGAATTTCAGAAAAATATATGAACGTTATCCGACGCTCTTACGGTGAAAGAAAACATCGTGAGGAAACCTGCGCACGCCTGCAGAGATTCGAAGGTTGTGTGTGAAGTCGTCCAATCTGCTCTGGGCCTGCGTGGACGACTAAGGTCTAATCACCCTATACGGGTAGGCTCGTGCCCCTCGGTGGGGACGTTTAATGAGCTGATGATGATGATGATTATGTATACAATTTTTATATTGGTGTAATTAATTGTCTAGTACACGTGTAACGCGTCCATATTAAAACATAGGTACTTAAATGTTGTGCGTTGTTTCAATAATATGTAAATGTATGGGAATGTGCAAAATTGTGGGCTTCTTAGTAGACGTACTCGTTTTGGCAAGCGTAGCGATGGACCGACGACTTGCGAAAAGTCGCTGGTGGAGGCTGGATGAGAAAAGCGGAGGACCGGGATATCTGGCGCAAAATGGGGAGACCTATGTCCAGCAGTGGACTGCGATAGGTTGAACACCTAGTTGTAGACGTGTGCGTGTTTGCTTAAATGTATGTATATGTTGTAAATTAAGTATGTTTTATTTTTTCGCCGAAGACAGTGTGCTTGGTTCTGTCCCATCACAACACGTGTTCCGGGGTAACACTGGCAGTGCAAATTACAAGATTAATCAAAAGTGTAACTTTCTTTTGAAGTTATGTTTGAGCCACTAGAACAATGGGTTTAGTGTACAATAGCCGCAATCGGAATCTGCCACATTGTTTTTTGTCCATACCTAATTAAACTTTACCCGCAACACACACACGTCTTAAAAAACCACTCGCTGTCCTCGAATTTTGTTTCGTTGTTTTTTATTGAACCTATTAATAAAAGATATTATATCAGTGGTCGATGACGTTATATTAGTACTACATTTTACATTTCATATAGTAAAATTAAAAATAAATTAAGCCCCGATATAAGCAATGAGCTTATACGGGTACATTACAACGAATAAACGAATATCTACTTTTCTGATGTCAAATACACATAAAACACACATTCCAGTACTATAAGACATCAAAGCACACAAATGTTTGTACCGAACCCGGAACCTCTCCGTGAAATTACTGGGTTTGAGCTTCGATCATAGATAGGTAGTATTTATGATCGAAGGGCCTAAACCACAGATTTCCCAATACAGGAGATGGGGCAAGCCGCGTTTTTGAGTGCGACAAATGTAAGCTCAACGAGCATACACTGGCTTCCAGTTTACGCTCTGTGAGACGAGTCAAGACGCACGAATATTAGAGGAAATTACCGTTTTTTCCCAAAATGCCATCCTGTGCAATTGTAACATGCCATAATCGCAAAGAATCAGTAAATTTACCCAGAAATATAATAACTTTGCACAGGTAAGAACCAAAAAGAAATTGCGACACTGGGACTGCCCATAAACTAGGCGGCTTGTCCAGTCTAATTGTATATTCGGATGTCTGTGGCCCAAACATATTTGCAATCAAATGCTTAGTATGGAGTTAGGTGGCGCTCTTTGAGTGTCTGATGACATTTAATCTTACACTCCAATCAGAGTGTTCCAGTGTTTCCAAATCCAACGAGACAATGCGTCAATTATTTATGATCATAATAGTGAGAACGCATTGCCTTTAAAAGGTTAACAACCATTGATCTACTAGTATTATTGCCTTGGAGTGTAGGTGTAACGCTGCGTACACTGTTTTATAATTATTGTTTGTTCATTAATTCATATCCATAGACATTCGTAAAGCACTATCTAGCTTAAATTTAATCTTATTTTACGAATTAACAACAGATAAACTAACTTCTTCATTTTAAATACATAGGTACTCTTACGGTGAAGGAAAACATCGCGAGGAAACCTGTGCACGCCTACGAGGAGATTCAAAAGGTGCGTGAAGTCGGCCATTCCGCACTAGGCCCACGTGGACGACTAAGGCCTTTACGCACTTTACGGGTAGGTTCGTGTCCCCGGATGGGGACGTTTAATGAGCTACTGACGAGGCGGGATTTGAACCTGCAGATCGGGAGGCAATAGTCCATACCAATTAGACACCGATGCTCTTAACCCTTTGACCGCCAATGACGCCTTAAGGCGCCAGGCACAATACATTTTCTTTTGTGTCTGGATTTCCGACGTTCAACGGGTTAAAAAACAATATATACGTAGAGCTTATAATACTTCATAAAAGTGATCATTCAAAACATTAAGCAGGACCATTAGTTGCATACAAAATTGCATAATGCAGACTCGTGTCGTCCAAGGTACTTAACACACAAGGAAAACAAGTGAAGCGGAAAATTTGCACAATCCATTTACTTATTATAATCTTAAACAATTGTTAAGTTTAATTACTAATTTATTCTTTAAAGGTGGTAACTTTATTACTGCCTTTGAAACTTAGATGAACAAAAAACTACCTAGATAGATGCACACTCACGAAGAAATAGCAAATAAAACTTGTTCGAACCGCTTGACACATACGTTGACTGATTGTTATTTTTATGAAAAAAAATTATTCAACCAAATTTTGACCTTAAGGCGTCATTAAAAGGGTACCAAATCAAAAGCACGAGTATATTACTATGTCACTTGAACATGTAGCGAGGATTTTGCCTAACTAACGCGATGATGATGTCAGAATTTTGCCGCGGACACTTTTTGAGTGAGATTGTGCATCATGATGATGATGATGATGTGCATCTAGTTAGTTTATTTATTTATTGTTTATGCACACATACAAAATATTCAGAACAATATATAGTGAGAAAAAAAAGTACAAAGGTTTATTGTATTATAAGATTTCAGTATCATATTTTTCTGATGATCTTTTCGCTATTTATCACGGATGGTCTGAACAGGTTCAGTTTTTTTATGTTATAGTGATCATCTCCGCCTATGAACAACGGAGACACCAGATGTATCACCGGTGCGTTGCTTGCCTTTTAGGAAGGAATACGCTCTTTTCTTGAAGGTTCCAGTGTCATATTTTCCAGGGTACCGCTGCTGGGAGGTCGTCCATAAAAGCAGTGTGCGTGGCTCCCAGGCCAAATTTAATATTTTGTTAGGACACCGTACCCTTTGATATCAAATTATTGGTCGTATTTATACGAATCGACTCACTCTAATGGGAATTCCCTCAACGACATTGAGGAGTTCCTTTCCGAGATTTAATTGTATAAATTATAGAATTATTTATTCAAGTTTGATAACTGAGTAATCGGCTCTCTGTAGATTTAACTTCCTAACCCGTGGTAAATTTAGACTAAATCAATATTGGCGGAAGCGAGTATAACGCCCTGACTGTATCAAAGTGTCTGTTATCGATTGAATGGAAATTTGGAGCTTCGGTGTTCATCCTAATTGATTGATTTAATCAAAGAAACTTAGTGCTGATTCTAGAAGGATGATCATCATCAGCTCATTAATGCCCGTATTCTAGAACGAAACTAAATCGGTGATCTTTACTTGAAAATTCCCACTATTTATCGTATATAGAGTTATCCTTTTTTAACTCTATTTAAGTAATAATAAAGAGCGTCGTTGGCTTAATGGTGTGGACTGTCGCCTTCCTACCGGGAGGGCTGAGGTTCAAATCCCGACACGTACCAATGTGTTTTCGAATTTTCGAAAATATATGTACGTTATCCGACGCTCTTACGGTGAAGGAAAACATCGTGAGGAAACCTTCATGCACGCCTGCGAAGAGATTCAAAGGTTGTGTGTGAAGTCGTCCAATCCGCACTGGGCCCGCGTGGACGACTATGGCCTTATCACTCTATACGGGTAGGCTCGTGCCCCTCGGTGGGGACGTTTAATGAGCTGATGATGATGAAGTAATAATCAATTGAGTCTCGTTCTAGAGGCATGAGCCTACCCATCAAGGATGTATAGTCCGTAGTCGTTCACGCAGGCCCAGTGCGGATTGGCCGATTTCACGCACAACCTTTGAATTTCTTCGCAGACGTGCGCAGATTTCCTCACCATGTTTTCCGTCACCGTAAGGCCGTCGAATAGCGTACATATATTCGAAAATTCGAAAGACATTGGTACGTGGCGGGATTTGAACCTGCGCCCTCCAGATCTGAAGGCAACAGTCCACAAAATGAACCACCGTGGCTCATTAAATTCTACTAGGATGGTAGTCGTTAAAACTCGTGGACTCCACTCAAGAAGGCACTATCGGACATCGGATCTACACACTATGTGTTCTGTCCACTAAATTTTTTTAATGATGTGAAATCCTATAATACCTATATATTTTAAAAAACGTGGTAGAACCATACTTTGGATCTCAAGCGTTCGTTTATTGGATGACTTTACCATTTTGACCATAACAGAGTGGCATTGAAGGAGACCAACAACGGATAGACAGTTATTATTCTACATAAATGCCGTACTGCGCTCGTCACCGGAGACAACAGACGTTAGGTTTGTTATACCCGGCAATTTTATTAGCTACAGTGTCGTCATCCCGAAACACAAAAGTTCATAACACTGTGGTAACTAGACGACTCAGTATCGAGTGTACCTTACTCGCATGCAAAGTCAATATTGGGTAACAGCCAGTCGTTTCCTTCCGAACGCGGCGTCGCGTGGTGAAATCGTCACGGACAGTTGGTCTCGTGGTGGTACCACATGGGTACGCTGGCGCTGCTATCGATAATAAGGCTTTCTAGGCCTACTGATCCACTTTATGGTTTAGGATATCACTTTGATTACAAAAATCGGCTGAAAAACACCTATAAACACCTAACAAATTATGGATTTAAATTTTCAAATAGACTGCGGGTGGGTGTTGGCCGGTGCCTTGAGAATCGGGTAAGATGGGGATATTCCAGAACCATTCTGTGTGACAGTGGTGCGCTTCAGACAAAGGAACACCTACTGTCTTGCCCGAACTGGCCATCTCCGTGTGGTTTCCAGGACTTATATATGGCAAATGTAAGGGCCATTAAAGTGGCCCAATATTGGTCGCATTACCATATTTAGCTTGTAAATCCATATCGACTCGATAAGAACAAGTCTTCGGCAATATTTTCTTTCTATATTCAGCACAGTAAACGCAGAGAATATTACAAATCTACCTAATGACGTTTATAAGAATTATTGTTGAGCAATGCGTCGCCTTAATGTGTAACCAGCACCTTTATCCCCATATTTAAATACAATAAAATGTTAGGTATTTCGGGCAAATGTAAAAAAAAAGATTTCATAGTTATTATTAGGTATAAATGTTGTCATAGAACAAAGTCTGCTGTGAGTAAGAAAACAGGAAAAATAGTTGTAGTCGGCTCTATAGATAAAATAGTTTTGATCATCATCAGCTCATTAAACGTCTCCACCGAGGGCACGAGCCTACCCGTATAGGGTGATTAGGCCTTAGTCGTCCACACGGGCCCAGTGCGCATTGGACGACTTCACACACAACCTTCGAATCTCTTCGCAGGCGTACATGAAGGTTTCCTCACGATGTTTTCCTTCACCGTAAGAGCGTCGGATAACGTACATATATTTTTCGAAATTTCGAATATACATTGGTACGTGTCGGGATTTGAACCTCAGCCCTCCCGGTAGGAAGGCGACAGTCCACACCACTGAGCCACCGACGCTCTTCAGCCACCGACACAAAACATATTTAAAACTTGGTACTGAGTCGTCTAGGTACGTCTAAGTCGTCTAGGTGGGTACATAGACGACTCAGTGCCGCAGTGCCAGATATCGTCGCATAAAATAGGAATGTTTTGCACTTCTGTGTTTCGGGATGAGGGCACTTCTTCATTTCAACGTATCGCAGTCCACTGTTGGACATAGATCTCCCCCATTTTGGGCCAATATCCCGGCTTTCCGCTTCTCTCATTCAGCCTCCACCTGCGCCTTTTGTAAGTCGTCGGACCGGAGGGCGTCCTACGCTATGCTTGCCAAGACGCGATCTCCACTCCAGAACTCGTCTGCTCCAACGGACATCGGTTCTGCGTTAAACGTGACCAGCCCACTGCCAGCTGCCACTTCAACTTGCTAAAGGGGACCTTAGCTAGTAAAATTACCATTGAAGTTGCTGAGAAGTTAAGAGTTTGGATTGTTATCTTCAATACAGTAATAACCTTTTTAAAAAGTTAATATTTATTTTATTCATACACCATTCTTCAATATTTGAGATATTTTTTATGTTTTAGGTAACTTCTACACAACGGTCAGTACGCTCAGCTTATTGTGATACGCTTGTCTATGACCAAACAAAAGTTGTTTGGTCACGAACAAGAGACCAGATCATTGCGGCACTGCACCCGTCACCCGAGACGACAGATGTTAGGTGTCTTACACCCAGACATTTCTAACAATAGTAATGTACAGATTATATTATTTCTTTTTTACAGATTACACAGCGTTTGTTATAATTTTAAAAGACAAGATTGTATTATTCCTGCTCAGAAAACACTTGTTTCCAATGATCCAACAAGTCGGGGTCAAGAGCAAATATTTGCAATTGTGTCACACAGCAATAAGGTACACAATACTTTGTCGGTTGCTTAACTATGACACGAGCTAGTTCTGCTTTATTGTAGTTGCATAAGGTTTCATTTAGCTTTTGCTATTTCGTGATGTTTAGGAAGTCGTTTTAAAAAACGTAATGTTAAAACAGGAATACGTCAGTTATTATGTCACTAGTTTCGAATCTATTCTGATGGGCCGACGACATGTTTAAAGTTGCTGATGGAGATGGGGGTTGAATGAGAAAAGCAGAAGGCCAGAATACCATCTATTAAAATAAGGGAGTCCTATGAAATGTCGTTTGTGCTAAAACTCTAAGTAGTTATCTTACTAATAGAGCTAAAAATTTAGTTATCCTACAATTTGAGGGATATATCTTCTGCTCATATACGTCCCAATCGGGGGCACGAGCCTACCCATAGGATGGATAGGCCTTAGTCGTCCACGCAGGCCCAATGCGGATTGGGTGACTTCACACCACCCTTGAATCTCTTCGTAGACACAAGTTTCTTGTCGATATTTTCCTTCACCGTAATAGCATCGACGACACGTACATATAATTTCAAAAATTTGAAAATATCGTAGCGGGATTCAAACCGGCACCCTCCAGATCGGAAGGCAACCGACGCTACTCCAAGCATATATTTATTTCCATTGCCCGTTGACTGAATTTGGAGTCATGTCCATGTCTCAACTATATATGTATTTCTCTTCAACCTATCGATGTCCACTGCTGGACATAGATTTTGCGCCAGAACGGACTGTGTTCCGGACTCTAGAACTCGTCTGCTCCAACGGCTAACGCTTCTACGATGTATACGTCATCTGTTAAGAACAAATACGCGAAATAAAAGAAATTTAGAATTGCCCATAAACAAGAGAGCTGACCAACAGTTTACGCCATAGATAAGACGCACTCGTACCATAGACACGCGCCTCGCGTCCGTTACACATACGTAATGAAAACGAAAGTTATTGCGTAAAACACACATTACTGTGCGTGTTGTAAAATTAGATGATATAAAAATGCCGCCATGATAGTTACTTTTATTTACATGTTTTTTTCATAGTGTTACTTTTTGACGTAGGTTTTTAATCTCGATGTTTTTCAGACTCAGTGGACCATACTCCAGCGAATTTTAGTATCATATCCCCTAATGTACCAAATACATTATGAAGAAATCAATCATTTCATCATCAGTTTCTTATAATGTCCCACCGAGGGCACAAGCTCACCCGTACGTGTGTATAGGCCTTAGTCGTCCACGCGGGCCTAGTGCAGATAAGCCGACTTCACGTACAACATTTGAAACTCAGGCGTGCGCATGTTTCCTTACGATGTTTCCCTCACCGTCAGAGCGTAAACGTACATATAACTTCGACAATTCGAAAACACTTTGGTACGCGGCCGGAATTCAACCCGCACTCTCCAGATCGGAGGGCAATAGTCCACACCATTGAGCCACCGATGCTCTTGTACCACAGTCTAAGTTACGGCTGTGAAAATAAATCATATTCTGGAAAAATCCATCATTAAGCCTTAAATAATAATACAATGAGAGCACAGGCCTAACCACAAAGAGTGGCTATGGGAGTATCGGGCCATCACGCACCAAGACCTAATTTGGCAACGATATGTGATTGGTGGGTGTTAATTACTACCATCCTAAGATATCGTCGGGTCCGACTTTATGCCCTCCATAGCACGGAATCATCTTTTTTCAGTCGATCAGGGTATTTAGCACAGATTTCCCAATACAGGAGATGGGGCAAGCCGCGTTTTTAAGTGCGACAAATGTAAGCTCAACGAGCATACACTGGCTACCAGTTTACGCTCTGTGAGACGAGTCAAGACGCACGAATATTAGAAGAAATTACCGTTTTTTCCCAAAATGCCATCCTGTGTAATTGTAACATGCCATCATCGCAATGAATCAGTAAATTTACCAAGAAATATAATAACTTTACACAGGTAAGAACCGAAAAGAAATTGCGACACTGGGACTGCCTATAAACTTGGCGGCTTGTCCAGTCTAATTGTATATTCGGATGTCTGTGGTGTTTAGCCTACAATGTGCTAACCAAATTGTAATGTCAAATGTCAAACTGGGGCGTGGCCGGAACCGGTCACGTTTCGTTACACATATTATTTTATTGTTATTTTGTTTTACTCTGGTTGTGTTTATTATTTTTTATTTTAATTTTTTATCTGTTTAATTGATTAATTGCATTGTGACTCGCTCGCCACAGGTGCAGCCAGAATATCAGTGCTGCAGTAGTTTCCTTACTACTGTTATGCTGAGGCTGCACCTGATTGGCCACTAGATTGTATGAAATTATTTACCTTTTGTTTTTGTCTTACTCTTTTTGTATATTTGTTTTTTCTATCTCCAGTTATTGTTTTGTAAATATTTGTGGCTAATAAACATATTTCTTTCTTTCTTTAAATTGAGGATTATCGCACCAAGTGACTTTAACTTTAAGGTTTCAACGTACCATTCGTACCCATAATTCCAGGATAACGTGCAATTTCTTATTTTGTGTTACCAAGTATACGGGACGGTCAATACACTCACTTGATGGTAAGTGATGCTTGACCATGACAGTGCGGCTTTAATGAAGACTAACAACTGATGGACAATAATTGTCCTCCATCAACGCCGCACTGCGCCCGTCACCCGAGACAACAGACGTTAGGTCTCTTATAACCGGTAATTTCGCTACAGTGCCCTCATCCCGAAACACAGAAGTGCTATACACTTCTATTTCATGGGACGATATCTGTCACTGCGGTGGTACCTACCTAGACGACTCAGTACCGAGTCTACCTACCTAGTCTTTCATATTTACTTAATATCACAGCCATAACTCCACATGGGTCGTCACCAACAACTAAAATTTTTAAAACCCATCAAAAATAAAATAGTACCTAAAACCATACCTTTATTAAGCTTTAATATGATAGGTATATGAATTGGAAGCGACACACGACAAGCTTTGTTCTACTAAAAATGATAAAAATACCGTCAGCATTTTTTATCTTTGTCATATTGTATTTAGCATTTCGTTCAGCAGGCAATTATTAATAATATTTAATTAATTAGGTAGGTTTTTTAACGGTACACCATTAAAAATAATAAAAATATGTAATAAACCTAAAATATATGAAGAGACTATTGGAGTCTACAATGTAGAGTCTAATAAAAACTCTCAAACAAGCATGATAACAAATGAAACCTACGTTTTATATAAGAATCGAAAATAAGCAAAGTTTGATATTTTAACAAGCTGAGAAAATAAAAAATAACCGTGCTCATCTCATTCTCACCTTCGCGACCTTGTCCCCGAGGCTGCATCTGTGACGTATGCAAACAATCCATTTGCCCACTTGCCATTTATTCAGTTAAAAATAACGACCTTATGTGTCAAGTTATAAGGTTTTAAATTGTGCATATAGCGGTAAGATAACCCTTGTATCAATTACGAAGGTATAAACAAACGATTATTGTTTTCAACTGACACGCTATTGGAAACGCGAAGCAAACTCGGCCGGACAAGCTCAGTCGAGTCGCGTCGGTCGTACGGCGCGGACTGAACGCCATTTTCCACGGTTTTCCCGATACGCTACGCGCCGCGAGTGTTCGAATTCCGAATTCGTGTGTTCTTTTTTGAAGTATTTTTTTTAATCTGTGTTCATTGTGAGCAAGGATTTGGTTTTTTACTGAAAACAAAGATATTGTTTTTTATTTTTCTTTTTTCGTTACGTAAATGCGAAATTGGATTTCGTGCTGGCTGAAAGTTAAATCAGTTTCTTGTCACCGCTTCCATAAACGATGTAAGTCAAAATACCCAGAAATAAATATTGGATAACAAAAACGTCACTTTCACCATTTTAAGACCTTTTTTTACTAATAAGACAAATTGCTTTGGTCCGATCGACTATTCTATTGTTTTTCTGTCTATTTTAACGAAGCGTGAAGCGTTTGATTGTAGTCGGCTTTTCCTGAAATCACTTCCTGTTGCTAAAGAAAATGTATTAACACACCTGTTTCATGGTTATATTACCTAGGTATTACTCGTAGCAAAAATGTCGCAATTTTTTAATTAGTTCTTTAATAAATTCTTACTTTTCAATGATTTTTGTCTAACATATTAAAATTGGTAAAATAATAAATTAAAATGATCAAGGTATTTTTAATGCTTAAAAATTATATCAGCCATTAATTAATACATTTTACATTATTACTAGAGGTCAAAAACAGGTAGAGTTCTGTACTTGAACTGATGAACTGAAGTGTTGATATCTTAGAGTATCAATAATAGTTATATGAATTCTAAGGTTAATATGCATTTCGATCTTCCGGATAATTTAATGATCAGTCCCATATCTCTCACAGGGGAATTAGCCATTAAAATCACTAATAAAATATTATAAAAATCATAGAGACAGGCAATACTGTTTAAATTTATTATTTCGCTATATGAAATCAGTGAGTTTATATAAATCTTTATAATACCGAGCTTTTAATTTAGAACTTAATAGGTACATTAGCTGGATGAGAAAAGCGGAGGATCGGGATATCTGGCGCAAAATGGGGGAGGCCTATGTCCAGCAGTGAACTGCAATAGGTTGAAAAGAGAGAGAGGTACATTATAAAGGTCAATTTAGAATTCAATTATCTGATTATTACATCAAATGTTTATCAAATTCAAATAATTTGTCAAGAATTAATTTTGGAAATGCTTTATAATAATTCGAAGATTATGTTTTTATTATTTAAGGATGCTATAATTATTAATCTTCTCTGTATGTCACACTTCTGCTAAAATCATTTTTTTAAAACTATTAAACAATTAATATGTTTGCTGACGGATTTAGACATAGCTCTATTGTTTATAGAGAAATATTTAAACAAATTTGTTTTGGTTTACAGACTTTTTGTTCTAACGCGGAGCAGAAGCGATTGTCTATTGTCAATTGTTTTTGTCCGAGTGAACATGTTTTAAGACTTATTGGTTTTCTTTGGAACGGTCGACCTATTTTGTTTGCGATATTATAGAGATCAATGAATTTTTACTTATTTAAAACATACATTTTCATACCTACTAAAACACATTTTAAAACTACTGTTGTCTCGAACGAGCGTAGTCTTTTAAGGAGCCAGCGACGCATTTCTAGGATCTGGGGGAACTTGCAAATGGTTATGAGGGGCGGAGTCACTTTCCATCAAGTATTTTTAAAAAACATCGAATATTATTACGCATTCGACTACAGTTCCTTCAAAAATTCCATTGAGCTTACTGTTATCGGTGTCATTGTTTTTATCGTCCCGTGAAATAGAAGTGTTTTGGACTTGTGTGTCGAGATGAGTACACAGTAGCTAGTAAAATTACCGTCTTTAAGAGACCAAGTGCAAGTTGATACAAACAAAACAGACAATCGGTGTTTTAATAGTATACATAAGAATAAATCCGGACACATTAATTTAACTTGACCCCGATCTGATAACTTGTACGTATTATGTTTAATATTTTAAAAACATGTAAGACCAGCAATTATATTTTATACTGGCTTATGCCCACGACTTCGTCTGTGTTAGTGTTTCGAGTAGATTATTAAACTATCACATAACAAGTTTTTTTTTCTGAAATAAATCTTAATATGTTAGCTACATGCAATTATGAAAGTTCCATCAAAATCAGTCTATCAATTAGGATAGAACGATAATCAGGGATATCCCGAAAAAAACAGAGAGGCAGACAACTATTGTAAGAAATAGTTATTTTCGTGCATGTTCGGTTAGTTCAATAATAGAAACAGACATTTAATTTAAATATGTAAATGAATAATCGTTACCTTCGTTGAAACTTAATGCAATCTACTGCTGGATAAAGGTCTCCACCATTTTACGCCGGATATCCCGGTCCCACACTTTGTGGTCCAGTCTCCACCAGGAACCTTTCGCACGTCATCGTGCCGAATAATTTCAAATGGGCCCGCGCCATTAAGACAAAAATCTCTTTATGGTAAGTTATGACAAACAGTTGCAACTTAACCTTTTAAAGGCGTTTGTAATGTATTAAAGATATAAAAATTGGAGCATTTATAGATTTTTATAAATGGAATTAACAAATATATCTACACGCGTACACAGGAGGGAAACCGCGAATAAACCCTAAATTGCCTCTGTGTCAAGTCAAAGTCAAAATGCATTAATTGAATTTTGTAAGACTAAAATTAATAGGCACTTATGAACGTCAAAAACAAATTCACAATATATAAAAATTCAATTACTAAGTCTCAGATGGACAGAGGTATATTCGTAAATACGTGTTGTAAATAGGCCCCGTTGATTCTCATTTTTAGTTGTTGTAATTTTATAATAACTCCGAATATTAATTCACCTTATTTATGAGTAATTATTGGCCTAACACAAAATCCCTTATTTGCCTCAACAGTAAACCTTTTGGTCATAAAAAACCTTAAACGGGGCCGTACAAATGAAGATTAATTTTCGCCGAACCTTTGAATACAAAGAACTAGGCGAGGGGTTAACAACAACTGGCCGCGATTTGGAAATTAAAGGTTTTTGCTATTTATTATGATTAAACTCATCAACCACTTAGTCTAGGCTAGGATATACGCAGGGCTATGTGATAAGATTTCAGAAATTTCAATTAAAATTCCAGCATGTTTTTTTTTGTGTGCCAGCTAGAATGTTTGTAATCCGATGAAGTTTTACTTCTTACAAATTCATTACTGCCTAGCTTACTGCAAAATTCATGAAAGTAGTAGCCATGTTTTTGGGTTAGGTACTTATAACTTTTTGTGACAATATTTTGAGAAATTGTAAGAAAAATTGTTAAAATTAATAGAGACATTTTTACTCCAGTTATGAATTCAATCATATAATTACCTGTAATTAGTATGCAATTTACGATAGTTAAAATGTTAATATATAGGTATCATAAAAAAGGTAAAAACATTTTAAGGCTAAGTAACTAAAAACCTTCTTTTAAAATAAGAAGTATAAAATTAAATTGAATATTTAGTTCCCCGTTTAAAAAGCTAATATAAGTCGTAAAATTAAAAAATCTTTTAGTGTTTGTAATAAACAACTCGAATACCTTTATTTATAGATCATAAGAATTCACTTCGTGATCAGAAAGGGCCTGTACCTTGACATAGATATGTATCCCTGTAACTTTATTTATGGTTAAGGAACCCTAAATTGAACTAGAATAATCAGACAATGCAAAAAGGTATTTTTTCCGTCACCAACCTCAGAACTGACCTTGGACGTTGGTTTGTAAAAAGTATTTGTTTTCATCTGATTCTAGGGCTGTCAGTATTTGATTTTGAGACCATAGATTTAGACTTAGACTTAATGGCTAAGACAATATAACTTTATTTACTTTAAACGAAACGAAATTTAAAAAGAATAGACACTGCTTTGCAGTCTTGATTGAATCCAATTACTTCAGCTCGACATAGTCGCTAAGCCACTGAAGCCTAAACAAAGATTTCAAAAAACTGAAGCTATATTATATTAATATATTTTCCATCAATATTTCATATAGTTTACAATAATGCCCTACGCCCACCTTCTTAATGTTATGTCATAAAATCAACGAGATGGTGTCAGTTCGCTCACTTGGTAGTAAGTGATACGCCTGATCATGAAAGATGCAAACTTATAACAGTACTGTCATTATTTGTCATTAACACCATCCTGCGCCCGTCATCCGAGACAACAGATGTTAGGTCTCTCATACCCGGTAATTTTACTAGCTACAGTGCCCACATCCCGAAACACTAAGTGCTTCGAGATGTGGAAAGATTGTTTTAATCGCATTTCATGGAGTGATATCTGGCACTGTTGTGGCACGCTCGTAATTGTAGATACCTCGCTTATAAACCTAAAAATTTTAGGACTAACTTGGGTCACTTTTCAACCATTAATAGGATTCAGAAACAATTCAGTCAATTATCACGCTCGCATAGCCATAAACTCGATTTGTCATATTCACAGCGCAAGTTTAAGTCTACTTTGCTGGCACTAGCTGCCAGTAACGAGTAGAATAATGTAAATGTATACGTATATTTTAAATTAAACGATTGTAGGCGTTCTGTCTGTCGACTCATTATTTAGTTGTGCATGCCGTGGCAGCCTTTAACTAAGGCAACACTACAATCATGTATTGATAGAAATAAGTTTATAATTGTATGGTGTTTGTTTTGTTGGCTGTCCTAAATAAATAAATACTTAGATGACTCAGTACCGAGTCACCTAGTAAAGAGTAATATATTGTACACCAAGTGTTTTACTAGCAATAGCCCCTTCATCGCCTTTCAAATTCTTAACTATTTCCTATTCTTTGTGTCAAATAAACCGGTCATCACGTGTTCTTATTCATTTGCCTCTGGTTATATTTTTCAAAGATTTGTCAACTGAACTCCCCACACAAAATTATTCTATAAAGACAACGTCTCAAATTAAACTATCAGTAAATTAAATCCACCAACAAAACACAAATAATTCATAAAATTATCTTGACATGTGACCTTATAATAATTATTATTTTATCATATTTTACGTGCAGTAGGTACTTACGCGCGAGAAAAACAACTACTGCACTTGTCAAACGTTTTGCAACTTTTTGTGTGTGGTAACCCTGAATAGCACGTGACATTGAAATTGTGAAACTCGAGTCGGTTCGCTGTTCTCGATCGAATCTGTACCTATTATTGCCTCGAGCTCATTTTTTTTTGTTTTGAATCTAGAATCTTTGACTAATAGCTGGGATGTTTTGCTGCAAATTGGAAAGCGTGTTTCTGGACGATTTTTTTTGTTTTTATTATAGTTATAAATTGTATTGATTATTTGTTGCATCATTTGCTAATTGTTGTTTAGATTCGAATGTTGTTGATACGTAAAAACAAACAAAAAGTTAAAAAAATGCGTTAGTCGATTACCTTAAAGTAACTACATATAAAGTGTAGCAGCTCCAATCAACCTCTTCATATTTTAAATGTTTGTATTGTAATAATAGCAAATACACTTTTTATTTAAATTACTCTGGGATAAATTAAAATTGAATTTAACGTTTTTATCCGCCCATTATTTGATTCATTTAATATCATCATGTTGGCTATATTAATCCTTGCAGTTATACCAACCGAAACATACCGTCTTACTTTCAGAAAAAAACATCTGAGTCCGTGCAAAGCATTTGGGTTAATGAGTAATGCACTCGGAAGGCCCGTTGTCGCCTCTCTTCCTATGTCTGGACGGCGTTTAATTAATGCTACGAGAGCTTACGTGTAAATGTTAGTTAAATAATTAACCAGGTTAAGTTGCATGAGTACCTGAGTGAGAGGTACTCATGTAACTTAAACCTCGGTTTTGCACAGGTGCAATGATAAGAATAGGCACGCTCCCGCCGCGGCGGCCAGTCCCGCTGTAAACCTCAAAACTAACAGTATTTCTCCACTATTTAATGGGTGTTACTGTACATATAAATCTTTGTTTTCAATCACTCTAACTCTCACTTGTTCAAAAACAAACTTTAAATGGCTTCTCAAAAAAAAATGACATAAAGGACTTTTAAATGATAAATGTAGATGAAAAATGTAACAACAAACATCATATTGTTGTTATAATATTGATCCATGTGTATCCTTTTTGACATTTAATTAAGCTTGAATATACATTTTTTATCCAATAAATATTTGCATGCTAACTATTTATAGCGAAACATATGACTCTTAAAATTTAATGTACAACTTTTATACCATGTTTTTTAGCAAATAGAGACATATTCTATTCTATTAAAAGAAACCGCAAATCCGTTGCGTGGTTCTAAAATTTAAGCATACATATGAAGTGATGAAGGTTTTATTGAGGCATTGAACTTATTGTGACCATGAACCTGTGTCAAGACATTATGTATGAATTGTTTTGTCACTAATACCATTGTGTTTTACAAGAGGAATCTAATTTTATATTGTTGACGAATTATCCAGTGGTTAATGGTTGAGAGGTTGGCTTTTATACCAAGGGTTCAAGGTTCGATAAAATATGGGGTGAGCGTTGGTGGCTCATTGGTGTGGACTGTTGGCTTCCAATCTGGAGAGTACAGGTTCGAACCCCGCGACGAACCAATGTCTTTTCGAATTTTCGAAATTATTATGTACGTGTAACTGACGCTTTTACGGTAAAGGTAAACATCGTGAGGAAATCTGCGGCACGCCTGTGAAAAGATTAAACGGTAATGCGTGAACTCGGCCAATCCCCACTGTTCCCGCGTGGACCACTAAGGCCTAAACGTCCTTTTAATAGGACGTTTACTGGGCTGATGATGATGATTTAACGGCGCACAACCTCCTTGCTTAAAATTGACGCTACTTAGATGGCGTTCTGTGAAATGATATGATTTATTTATGACTATGTAGATAACTTTATTTCCCAAGAGATCGGTGCCCATTTTTACTCTTCTGTTTCTTGATTTACAAGGTAACGTCTGTGACAGCTAAATCTGAGTTTCGTAATATCCAATAGTAAATACTCCATGTTACACACCGTCGGTTATTTTGCAATAACCGTTACTTTTAGGTCCATTACTTAGCACAGATTAGGTTGGATGGAATTAGGCACGTAACCCTTTTCAAAGAACGTTTCAAAATAATAATGTATACCTGTTAACTATTTTATGTTTACGAAGAGTTTGTTTAAGACTAGTTTATTTTTTATATGGAAAATAGTGAAATGTTTTGGATCGTTAAATCTTATATAAATGATTTTTTACAAATTAAATGTAAAATAAGAAGAACAATATACATGAAAATCTAGTATTCACTGGAAGAGGGCATATAACAATAAATGATGGAAAGAACCAGCTTAATGCTGTTAACAGCAAATCAAGCTAAACAAGACCAGCTTAAATAGACCTTTTAATGCATACGTACTAATATCATATATTTGTACTAGCCGACTTACGTGTAGTAAGTATTTTAGATAAAGCGCTGTTTTGGGCGCCAACCTGGGTCGTTGATATCGAAATGTACGTTTATGTTATAATAATAATAACTTTATTTACAGAACCATCATCATTATCATCATCAGCTCATTAAACGTCCCCACCGAGGGGCACTTGCCTACCCGTATAGGGTGATTAAGCCTTAGTCGTCCACGCGGGCCCAGTGCGGATTGGACGACTTCACACACAACCTTCGAATCTCTTCGCAGGCGTGCATGAAGGTTTCCTCACGATGTTTTCCTTCACCGTAAGAGCGTCGGATAACGTACATATGTTTTCGAAAATTCGAAAACACATTAGTACGTGTCGGGATTTGAACCTCAGCCCTCCCGGTAGAAAGGCGACAGTCCACACCATTGAGCCACCGACGCAGAACCATATTACAATCAAATTTGAAGATTCTGATATCCGAACTAAGTTAAATCCAACTATTGGCGCCCTCTCCCGAAAATGAATACAATTTTATTTCTAAAATGTAATACAATGAAAAGTAAGGAATAATTAAAAATATAGCATAAAATTAACTTTCATATCTTTAATATTATTACTTGATTGGTTTAGCTGATTGGTACAATTTTATAACAGTTTAAAAGGTGGAGAGAATCGATAATAAAAGTTAAATTGAAACATTTAGATTACTTACTCTTTGTATTGAGATGGAAGTTTAAATCGTAAAAGTGGTATTGAAATGATTTCATTTGGATCAATGATATTCTGTATATATAAAGGTAAATACGCCACCCGTGCCTCAAAACGAACCGCCAAAGAGAATACAGTTGTAGGTTCATTGTTTAGGTAAATGTACGCTCATTCGAAATATGTGTGCTGTCGCTGCATTCGAAACACTTTTTCAGTGGTTTTGTGAACATATCTCGAATGTATACTTTTTACATCATTGTTTTGGATTTACCATTGGTTGTAGGATCTTCATGAGCAGATAATGATTGGTTCACTTGTTTGAACGTAAACATCTTATCACAGAGGCAAATCCTACTTTAGAATCTGCCCGTACTAAGACAGTCATAATCATCACTCATCCCTCTATAACGGACCACTTCAGGGTACAGGCCTTCCCGGTCAGCATAGTGGAGAGATTGGGCCATAACCCACTACGCGGCCTTAATGCGGATTGGTGGGCTGGAGAGGAGTGGAGTCGCTGGTGAAGGATGTGAATGGCTTATAACCGTGATATTTTGGGCCAAATGGGGGAGGCCTATGTCCAGCAGTGAACTGCGATCGATTGAATAGAAGCGCAGCGTAGGACGGACACTCACAAGGTGGTCAAGTAATCTACAATATATCGCAGGCAATTTTTAATAAAGATAGCTCCGAACGATGAAGGTAACAATGTTTGAAGATAGCCTATGCTCGCCAGTGAACACATATTAAACAAACTTAGTAAATCCCCAATAAAATACAAACAAAAACTGCTCTTTGTCAAAAAGGCAACTTCGGAAAACAACTTTTTGCCGCACCAAAAATACTGCGTTCCCAGTTTTTTCGTAAAGTAATTAGCGAGTCTCAAATTAAGATTGCCCTGTAAAAGTTTCGGTAACGAAAATCAAAGTAAGCCATCATTAGCGGGAGAAGCCGACCGCAAAACCAAGGTTAATGCAATTTGCGAGTTGCGAACGCGTTATCCATATTTAGTCGGTTTTGTTTATGCGTTTCGTAAAATATTGCAGAGGAGTAACTATCGATATCCTAGACAGGTGCGCAGAGAAAGCGAGGCGATAAAGTGACATCGCAGCTGGAGTGTGACAATATTTGTGAATATTACCTACTTTGTAGGGTACATAGCAGATATTTGTGTTGGGCATTTAATTCTTGATTGATATTTAAGCTTCCATTATTTATTTATTTTTACATCTTTAAAAGTGAAATGTGAGAATTTAGAATCTACTCACGGAATTAACTTCAGGATGATAAAGAGAAGTGCATGAAGATTGTATTGATGTAAGTCGCTTATATATATATTTCAATGTAATTATCAGATTTGTTTGCGGTTTTTTTTTTTCGTCAAGTCATGTTTGTGATTAAGAAGCATAGTATACTTCTGTAATAGCAATGTATTTGTCTTATATTATGGTAAAAGAAAGTACAGTAAAGGAACTACGAACGAAGCATTGATAAAGTTACGTATACCCTCACTATATGTATATTTAAAATGTTATTTAAGTATTGTTTGTTTATAAATTTAGACTAAACTATGGGGTGGAGGGTTGATAACCTGAGATACAGGATACTCTTAGTTCAGGTATCAGCCCACCAAATGTGCTCACTTTTTGTTAATAGTTAACTCTCATTTATTTATGTAACTTAAATGTAATTGGTGAGAAATAAACTTTATTATTATTATTATTTTTTTTGAGAAAGATAAATTACTGTCATATTTCGAATTACAAAAGCCAGACTCACATTGGCAGATGTAAATGATGTAGGCACTTTTATTTAGGCGGTTAGGTCTAGATTTAAGGCAAATACGTGTGCGAGCCAACCTATTTAACGGTAGATTTTAATGCAGATCGTAGTCACGGGATAGGGTCAAATGACGTATTATTACAGATATAACATTATACCAGAACACTCTATTATGAGTCACATCTTTCGGCTCATTATTTTTTTATAAATGTGTGTCAGTAAAATCAAAGTAATATTCGTAAATAAATAAGACACCTAATATATCGCTTTTGGTTAGCATTTACTGGCACAAGGCCTATAGTTGCCACAAGCCAAAATATAGGGCAATGTTACAACAGCATAGGCCACCAGTGTTTGTAATGCTAATTGACAAATCTCACGCGACTCGATCGAGTTCGAATCGTGATCGACTTACATGTGGGAATTCAGACGTGATCCCCAATTCCGCTAACTTTAATCGGCGCCATCCTATTACCGTAATTGTATCAATTTTCAAATTTTGCACTCATTCGTTTTGTTTTTGGTAGGATTTTTAGTGGTAACACTATCACACAATTCATACTACTATACAATTACCATTTTAAACTAATAACACTAAAGTTACAGTTGGATTGAAAAATCTCGCACGTCAAGTAAATTAGTAGAATTGAGGCCGTAGACATATGTAGTTGCATGTTGTTTTTGCGTGGCGAATAAACCTGGTATGGAAATAACGAGAAGTTCGAAAAAAGATTTGAAAAAAGAACGAGTTCATTTTTCGAATATTTTCGCGAATACAAAAAAGATTTTGACTTTTTTCTTTAATTCCCATGCTTGGCGGTCGAGTTGGATTCCAAACAATAACTTATTCTTCCTAATTCTTCTTTAATACCTCAAAATCATTTAGCAAAATCCATTCATAAGCGACTTGTTTTACATAAGGCTTAAATGAAAGCATCCCATACATTCCGAGAAATCCCCTCTACTTCCTAAGGGGAAGCGTTAGGGAAATCCCTTAACGAAAAAACCGTATTCATTTTAATTTGTCCTCGGGAGGTTTTGTCCTTTTGAGTCTTTAGGCTTGATTTATTGCCGGCATTCATTCCCCCACGGCTACACTACTGAGAAATAATTTGTTTTCACTGTGTTTAGGTTGACGTATCAATTTGTTCTTATCTCTTAATATTGAGGTTATAAAATTATCTGTATTGTTCTTTTGTAAGCGTAGTGCAGGACACCCTCAGGCCCGATGGGCCGACGACTTGCGAAAGCCTAGATGAGAAAAGCGGAGGATCGGGATAATTGGCGCAAAATGGGGGAGACATATGCAGTAGACTGCGAAAAGAAAGAAATAATAATAAATTATACTAGCGGTTAAACCCGGTTAGTGTTATTGTATGTAGTAACTTCTACAATGTTCTTCTTAGTATATCGATGCACATCATGTTAGCTCATTATACGTCCCCACCGAGGGGCACGAGCCTACCCGTAAAGGGTGTTTAGGCCTTATTCCAGGCGGGCCCAGTGCGGATTGACCGACTTCAAGGATGCATTTTTTTAAACAGGTCTCGCCTGATTTCCAAAGGTATGCAGAGATGATAGAACTCTTCAATGACCGTGCTTATTCAATTCAAGTCTCGTCTGTTATTTGTTATGGTCGATAAATAAACACTTGATAACGCTAAATAGCTCATTGTTGTAACAGTGTCTAACAGAAAGGTCTACGATACGTGACGGTTGGCACGTAATTATGATAAAATTATTGTTTTGACCTTGGCGGTGAAATATGCTAGATAGAACCCAAAATCTATGATTAAATAAATAAATATCCACTGACGTTCACACAGCGCCATCTAGGCCCAAGTTAAGCGTGAAGCCTGTATGTTTTTTTTAACTCCTTATCCCCCTGATGCGGTGATCAGACTTTTTTATTGCTTTAACTATTTCTTTTTTTTTTGAATATATTTTTTCTTTTTATTGTTTTTTTATTTTCTTTACTATCTTTTCTTTTACAATTTGTCCTAAATTTTCTAAATTATAATGGTTGTTTTGATTTACATACTTTCTAGCCTGCTGTATTGTGGGTACTAAACAACGTGTAAACATACTTAAATACATATTTTTTTGTAAAAAACATACATATTATACATAAAACCACCCAGACCAATACAAACAGACCTGTTCATGCACATAAATGTTTGTACTGCCCGGGGATCGAACCCGGAACCCTTGTTGTCGCAGCCGACGTCTCAACCATTACATCAAATGGGTCGTCAAAATAGAGACTAAACCCAAAAGAGTAATATGTCTGTTTAGTACATTCAAGGCCACAAAATCCGTGCCAATTTTCCCTCAAATCGTGTCCCGCACCAGGTGTCCCAGATGTCCCGTTATTAATGTTCAAATGAAATATCACTTACTCCACGGCGATGTAATGGCCTATAAAGATTATTTGATGGCGGCTTATTGGCGACTTGAAATGATGCCTTCTTGAGTCAATTACTTGGGATGCAATTAAGAAGATAAGATCACAGTTTGTGGCCTGTATTCTAGAACGAGACTTAACGTTGATCCTAAATTGAGTTAGAAAGGGATCTAACCCTTTCTTACACTATTGAAGTTTTAAATAAATATCCACTGACATTCACACAGCGCTATCTAGCCCCAAGTTAAGCGTGAAGCCTGTATTATGGGTACTAAACAACGGATAAACATACTTATATTTTTTTGTAAATACATATATATTATACATAGAAAACACCGAGACCATTACAAACAGACATATTCATGCACACGAATGTTTGTACTACCCGGGGATCGAACTCGGAACCCCTGGTATTTCAGTCGATGTCTCAACCGCAACACCAAATGGATAAATATCAACGCTTGAGTCTCGTTCTGGAATACGGGCTTAGTGTAATACAAGTCATAACTTCCAATGCTGGACTAAAGTAATAACATACGTTGAGGGGTTTTATACCAAAACCCATACCGCTAGCTCTGTGACTCTTGGCTGGTTGCAAGGGAAGTGTAATGTTCTGTACAATTTTATTTCTTCTAACTTGAGCTTCCTACTTAGCTGGCTGTTAATACATTTTAAAAGTTCTAACCTTTCTGGCCAAAAATGTATAAGATAAAATTATACTAAAATTAAACGAACTCGTCTGCTATTCGGTAGGATGATAATTTTTTTGGGCTGAGATCCGTGGCCATAAGTGAAAAGTCATCCGAAAAAAGGTGAGATTGGACGTTGGGTATGGTTCCATAAAATCCCAAATGGAGCCAGTTAAACTAACAATGATATTTTCATAAATTAAACTTGTTACTCGTAGATTTTACTATATTGTAAGATTAGTCGTCCAACCCGCACTGGGCCTGCGTGGACGACTAAGGCCTAAATATATAAATATACGGGCAGGCTCGTGCCCCTCGGTGGGATGTAATGAGCTGATGATGATGAAGATAAGTCAGCCACAACACTCATTTATTATTTGAAGCTACACAAAACAAAATGAACTGGCACAAATATTAATGTACTTAACCAAGTGTCTAGTACCTAATGGACGTCTTAATACATTTTAATCTGCAATATGTTTTGAAATCAAATGGCTAGGTTACGTATTAGCAAACAATGCTTCGTGTAGCCCCGCACTTAGGGAATTAGTGACGTGACGGTTTTGTGAATACGCGACATAGTACTCTTTGGTACAGTACGATTGTACCTATAACGAGCACAGATTAAAAATAATAACGTCATTTTTGAAAGGACGAATAGAAACATTTAGTTCAAAACTTAAGATATAAAAAAAATATAAAACTTCATTTTGAATAATGTAAGACTATACTTTAACTGAACTTTTCAGTTTACGTAAACTAAAATTTTCGTAAATGTTTCACTAGACTTTTTTAGAACAAATAAGAGTTGGCTGGTTAACTTACTACGATGGACCTTAGGCTACAATAGGTACATATATCCTGATTTATAATAATCAGTTGTATTTTATGTTGAAAAACATATATTTCCGAGTTAAATATGGCACTTGGCACCCATTTAAGTCCCTCTTTTGTCGTTGAAGTCAACAACTTAATGTTGATCTTATCTCTGTTTTCACATTAATATTTTTGACAGGATCAATTTAACAAGTACAAATTTGTCAAAGGTTGTTTTCAAAAAGTAATTTTTTTGTCAAATAATTGTACCCTATACAGAAACAAAACATGAGATAGAAGCTATGTTATAATTTAATGACAAATAGCTAATATAAATAACGCCCCTGGCACAATAATACGGCCTGTCGCCTTAATCCAAGGTAGGTCAAATAGATGCGAATTCGGTATGAAAACGTGTTTTGTAATAAGCTTAATGCCGTGGATTTACAGATTAAATATCGACGCCGTTCCGATTTTATAAGCGAAAGCTCCTGGTTAATGTATTTACATGACGGATATTCACGCTTGCAACGATCGTTTTAATTTTGAAGTAAATTATGTTTGATAAAAATTTAATGATCTATTTATTGAATAATATATTTGTAAAATGTGAAAATTGCTATACAATATCATAAACTATATATAATATGCAAGTACGTATAAAAAATGGACAGGGTGTCGCTAATACTATAATAATCAGGCTGGGCAAATGCAGTAGCGTCTCAGGATCTAAATACCAGCACTAAGAAAAAGGAGTACAACTACGCATCCAGGTCCCTTAAAAGAGTAATTGCCAAGGCGAAGTCCGAACACATTGGCAAAATTGGCGAGAGGCTAATTAACCTGCCGTCAGGTTCTCGTGCATTTTGGTCTCTCGCTAAAGCTGTTACGGGGAATTTTTCAAAACCATCACTACCACCACTGCGCCGGGTGGATCTCACGTTGGCTCATACAGCAAAAGAGAAAGCCGATCTTTGGGTAAACTCTTTGCTTCGAACTCGACTTTGGATGATGGAGGAAATACACCGCCTATCATCCCACGGTGCGCTAGCATTATGCCTGACGTCTTATTTACACAACGTTCAGTGCGTAGAGCACTTTTTCTCTTGACGTCATAAGTCGAGCGGGCCAGACGGTATCCCCCCGGTTGTTCTTAAAATGTGTGCTCCTGAGCTGGCGCCGGTCTTAACTCGTCTTTTTCGGCTCTCTTACACATCTGGCGTTTTTCCGAAATCTTGGAAGACAGCTTCAGTGCAACCAATCCCGAAAAAAGGTGATCGCTCGGATCCGTCAATTATAGACCTATAGCTATAACCTCTTTACTCTCCAAGGTTATGGAATCCATAATTAATCATCAACTCCTACTTTACCTAGAGGATCATCAATTGCTAAGCGATCGCCAGTACGGTTTCCGTAAGGGTCGTTCGGCAGGTGATCTTCTAGTGTACCTGACGCATATGTGGGCCAGGGCCTTGGAGACGAAGGGGAGGCGCTTGCGGTTAGTTTGGACGTAGCGAAAGCTTTTGATAGGGTTTGGCATAAAGCACTCATTTCCAAGCTGCCTTCATACGGACTTTCCGAGAGGTTGTGCAACTGGGTTACTAGCTTTCTCACAGATCGTAGCATCAGGGTCGTTGTCGATGGTGTATGCTCGGAAACTAGATCTGTGAATGCTGGGTCCCGCAAGGCTGTATTATCTCCCACGCTATTTCTTCTGCTTATCAATGATATGCTGCACGTTAGCGGCATTCATTGCTATGCGGATGACAGCACGGGTGATGCTTCTTATACCGGCCGAGCAAACTTACCTCGAGAAAATATCGCCGATTGCCGAAACAGACTTGTGTCTGAAGTTGAGGCTATACTACAACAAGTCTCTCGATTGGGGTAAACATAACCTTGTAGATTTTAATCCCAAGAAGACACAAATTTGTGCATTTTCCACGAAGAAAACGCCTTTGTCGTATCGCCTCTATTCCAAGGTACTCCCTGACTCCAGCAGCTAGTGTCGGCATTCTTGGCGTCGACATATCGAGTGACGTCCAGTTCCGCGGTCATTTGGAAGAAAAGGCTAAGTTGGCATCTATGAAGCTCGGTGTGCTCAACAGAGCGCGGCGGTATTTCATGTCGAGTCATCGCCTGCAACTTTATAAGGCGCAAGTTCGACCTCACATGGAATACTGCTCCCATCTTTGGGCGGGAGCGCCGCAATACCAACTTCTTCCTCTTGACCGCATCCAAAAGAGAGCGGCTCGAATCGTCGACGACTCAGATCTTGCTGACAAGCTGGACCCTTTGAGTTTGCGCAGAGATGTGGCATCTCTTTGCATTCTCTACCGCTTGTATCACGGGGAGTGCTCAGATGAGCTGTTCGGGCTTATTCCTGCAGCTGAGTTCCACCACCGTACATCTCGGAGGAACTCCAAATTTCATCCTCACCACCTGGATGATTGGAGGTCTTCCACAGTTCGATTCTGCCGTCATTTTCTGCCACGTACAACAAAACTGTGGAATGCACTTCCTCTGGAAACATTTCCGGAGCGATACGACCTGGCGTCCTTCAAAAAAGAGCGTACACATTTTTTAAAGGGCCGGCAACGCATTTCTGGGACCTGATGTCTTGCAAATGTTCATGGGCGGCGTTGTCACTTACCATCAGGTGAACCGTATGCTCGTTTGCCTCCTGTTCCATAAAAAAAAAAAAAAAAAAAAAAATACATATTTTTTTGAGATGATGGCTATGCGTGTTTTCCACGATTCCGCCAATGTCACGTGATGTAGCTGTTACACGGCAGTCGCTAATACATAAAATTTGTAACTGAAATGACAGGTGCTGTCATTTTGACAAATAATATTCTGATAAATTAGTTTTTTGGTTGCTCACTAGTGTGCCAGGACAAATGCTGAGGGAAGTCCTATTTGGCACTTATTTTTATTAGTTTTATATTTCTTACTGTAGAATGTGTTAAATAAACAATTCTTTTTTTCTTTCATTGATATTTTTTGTATACTGGCCGACTACACGCACTACCTTTGAATCTCTCCTCCTGAAACTTACCGTGCTATTTTCGTAAAGCGTTTAGGCGAGATGCGGTCCCACAAATCGACGCCATACATCAAGCACGGTAATGGCAGTCGACATATGCTCAGAGAATATAATGTGCTCGTTACGACTATATTGTGTCTACGAGAGCATATCTTTGTTGAGGATTCTTGTATAGTGACTACTAGGGCGTATATTTGTTAAAATATTCTTTTTTAGAATTCTTCAGGGAATATTTTTATCACTATTCTAATATCTATATTTTTAAATGTTTATGTTTTTTTAATGTTATAAGTGTACAGGAAGGTCAGGACGCTCACCTGATGGTAAGTGACACGCCTAACCATGACAGAGCGGCATTAAAGGAGACCAACAACTGATAGACAGTTATTATCCTCCATCAATGCCGCACTCCGCCCGTCACCCGAGACAACAGATGTTAGGTCTCTTATATAGAGTGTACTAGGAGATATGATTAATAAAATATTCTTGTCTACTAGACTCTAGTCTACTAGGGCATTCCATTGTTAAAATATTCTTATATAGAGGCTTCTACGGCATATCTTTGTAAAACTAATCTTATATAGTCTACGAAGGCATATATTTGTTAAAATATGAGCCAACTAGGGTAAAATTTTGTTAAAAAATTCTTATTTAGAGTCGTTTAGGGAATTTCCTTGTTAAACTATTCGTATATAGAGTCTACTAGGGCATATATTTGTTAAAATTTTAGAATGGGGATACACTACAGAATACAAGGACAAGTCAACTTGCGGTATTGCAATAACATATAAAAAGTTATGACGATTTTGAAAGTGATGACATGTACCGGGGAAAAGAAGCGTAAGATAAAACCCCCCCTCCCAAATCGTGTAGGTCCATGCGCCAAACACCCATATGAATGCAATGCAATGTCTACTAGAAACCGCTTACTCAACTTTCAACCGAACTCATCTATCACAAGCCAGTAGATTGAGTAAGTCATCCCGAAGGATCGCAGGATGTGCCCATTGCCATGGGCATTTGTCGCTTTATGTCCTTTACTATATCATTACTCTATTGTTGTTCACCTCTCGCTCTAGCACGTGTCGTTTGTAAAGCGCACGAGCGAGACAGAAGAAAAGGGTTGTCCGACATATTAAACGGACTCTTGCGGTCGGTGTCGCAGTTTGTAATACTGTTTAAGATGCTCTCAGAAGTGACATCGTTTTCTGTGTTAAATATAGGATGGACGGATAATTTCGTCATAAGCTAAATTCAAAACTGAATTTCAATTTATCTTCTTTCAAATAAATATCTAACAGATAATTTTGCATCATCAATCAGTATTATATAATTTTGCTAGTCCACCACTGGTTTTTTGGTGACATCATCATAATCAGCCTATATCGGCCCACTGCATTCGTCAATAGTGTAGGGTACTACACTATTGACGAATATTTATGTGATAAAAATCCGTGGTCTTAAACTACTCAGCTATTTCAGTGTTTATGATATATTGTTACATTAAGGAATTGTTTTTAAAAAAGGCTACACTGTTGAGTTTTCTTAAGTGCTTCTTTCTCAACAGGCCAAACCACTGAAGCACTTTTTTTTCAAAACATCAAAACTCATATTTTTTGTTTAGTATTTTAATCGTTTTTTATTATATTTTTGTATATTTTTTGACGTTCATAAGTGGTTTTTGTAAGCCTAATTTAAAATAAATGTTTTTGACTTTGACTTAGCAGGAACACAGGCCTACCTGTACAGCATACCTGTGGGGAGATTAGGCCGGAATATTAGCCTATCACGCGGGGCGTACAAAGCTATTATTATCATATTTAAAAAAAACACATAATTACTCAATATACTTTTATATAATATATTATAAATACAAGTATATTGAGGAATTATGTGTTTTATATATATATATTATCGTTACTTATCGCATATAACGTCTTCTGCGTGGGTTCCTGACAGCCTCCACCGGAACCCATTTTGAATTCATTGGTCCAACGATTGCGTATTGCGTCCTACGCAACGAATTAAACTTAAAACATCCCAAATGCCACTCTGAATCCTTTACATGAATTGATCGCTTACTGTCAAATTCAAATATTGCCTCGAGTTTTGTCATCGGAAATTCCTACAACAAAGTACCGACTGAAATCGCTCAAATCGTGATGTGGAAGTTAACACTGAACTCATTTGACACAGAAAGGTCTTTAGAGTAAAGTTTTTAACGTCCAAAGTGGATGCTTACAAATAACTGGTAAAGTTGAAACTTCAGTACTGCAAAGTACGTTTCGGAAAACACAAAGAGATTACTTGAATAAGTATTAAAATTAATCATTTGTGAGTGAACGGAACTCAGTGGAATTTGAGTGATATTGTGAATTTAGACTCCTGTCTAACACGAGGTTATTATTGAGATTGAGGGGATTATTGAGGTTTCACCGCTTAATATCATTAATGTTTTCCAAGATACTTCGCTTACAGAAGTCTACACAAAATAAAATACAAAGAATCTACTTTGGTTTTATGGTGCCATAAAATTGGCTATAAAAAGACAAACCAAATACCTAATCCTAAAGAACCTAATATTTGATCATTAGTAAAACACTGTGTAGTTGTGTAAATAAAATAAATATACGATGTAATATAAAAGTGACTATACAAACGACCTCAGCTTTTTATATATTATGAAGCTAATTTCATTTAATCGTAAAACTCATTATGTTCTAGACTGATTAAGGGGCAAAGCACCCGACAAACATTTTTTTCTAATATTTTTCTCGAGGTAAATCAAGGACACTGTAAGTGTACTCTAAAAATAAATATCCACGGTTTATACTTTTCTTACAAGACAATCATACCGATGACGTTTTACTATAAGCCTTAACCGAAACAATCCGTCCATATTAACTTTTCCCTTATGCTATTCCGTTAAAACGTTCAAATTGTTTCGCGAACAATTTTGAATACTTCATCACTCACGATGAACGTCAAATTTCGGCACGCACAGGAATCTGTTATCAAAAATTCTCATAACATGCCCTTTGATTTATTACCCTGACAACAAAAAAGGCTGCGGCTTATAGAGAGCGGTGAGATGAGAAATCTTGAGGTGTATTATAGCAACTGACGTAAGAGAGACGATTGTAAAATATTAAGATTAAAAAGTTGTGTCAAGTGGGAACCAAGTTAATCTTTAATATATTAATTGGAAATATTTCATATCGGCGCCGACATTTATTGGCTTCCGACACGTGTGAACAGCTCCATATAACATTCAATGCCACTGACACCCAAGAAGTGGGAAACAGCTGTTGCGAATAAGTCCACGTTAAAGTCATTAAAAGTGGCATTCGTTCAGCAGTGGACATATTAGGTTGCAATGATGATGATAAATATAATTCATACGAGTTCATGATTTTATTACTTTAAAAAAAATAACTGCCTGACAAATTGGATATGCTGAGAAGATTCCTGTCCATTAGCGTCTTGGAGTGAGACAAGAGGATGTCATATCCCGAAACTGATCATAAGCGCAATGGAGGATGTCATCCAACGTGGTTTAGGTATATGTAACGACCACCATATAAATATCGGAACCATAGATATAGCGAAGCGCGCTAATACTAAATCTGTTATCGGAACCGTTAGCTATACATTCTTTCTGATGATTGATGAAGATGATCCGTATCAAATTTATTTTCAAAGTGGGAGAACTTACTGGAAGTGACTTTCACTATGCGTGTAAGATACCCACGACCCTGGACAAGATGCACCTAAATCCAAGGCGTTCCATTACGTGGGCAACAGTATAAAGGATTTTTGACTTATTATATATAGCATAAAGTTACCGCTCACAGTCAAGCCACAGCCGCTGAAACGGATGCTAAACGGTAAGTAGCCAACATTACCTCCAGCATTCGGAATTTCAAACGTAATTAAAAACGAGCCCGACTTATTAAAGTTAGAGTGAAACGGAATTTTTATTTGGACACGTGGGAATTGATGCGCAGACGTGCTCATGAAACGGGCTACGAATGGAAATGGTTCGCTAAGTTATTAAGTCTTCAAGCTTTGTTCATAAAAAGGCAATTTCAGATTGCAACTTTATTGGATATCTCGCCTCTTATGTAAATGGAGTAAATGAAATCTTGAAAGATTTTTACTTGAGGTACTAACTTGAGCCGATAAATATATTACGTTGTGATTATACGAGTAAGAATTGACGGTATCCATCAAAGTATCCTAATCTACTGATGGACATGGTCTCCAATATTTTGCGCTAGACATCCTGGTCCTTCGCACTCCTAATTCAGCCCCCACCAGCACCTTTCACAAGCTATCGGGCTGTAGGGCGTCCTACAAAAGTAGTTTATTGAATCTTCACAAGAAAATATCACCTTCATTCGTATCTTTAATTATGTAAGCGAATGATGCATCATATGTTTTTATTATTTTCAATATTTTAATGTTGGTACAAACAAAACAACATGGCCGCGCAGCCGAAGGTCACCGCTGATTGCCCCACAGCCTATTATTAAGACGTTCTGAAGATGCGTTTTACGTCTTACTATTGTCCAATGGTTTGTACACAATGTCATATGCTTGCGAAACTTCTGTTTTGTTAAGAATCTGTCTTAAGTTATTTATTTCAGACAAAATATATACGGTATTTTCTTTTAGCACCCTGAGCGAATTACTCGTTATGTTTATAAGGTTTTTTGTAAACCTTATCTGTATAATGGGAACTTTATTTCTTATGAAAAACGAGTTTAATTAAAATTGGATTCACAGTTGTATCATTAAATATTTTAAAAAACGCAACATATTCATTAAGTAATACTCATATATTTATTTTAAATGTATTTTTTATTGTAATTTTTGTATTCTTTTTGACGTTCATAAGTCCTTTTTGTGAGCCTAATCTGAATAAATGAATTTTGGCTTTGACTTTGATATAATTACACAAAAGAAGAAAAGTATAGTCAAAATTAAACTTCTGTGTATTATATAAACATTTCTTAACTTAAAACATGGACTGAACTTGATATGAAAAAAATCGTAGATAAGAAAGAAATAATTAGGAGCGGTCCCCCAACGCGACGTTTTTGTTAAGAATTATTAATAGATTCTTAGGTACTTTAACATTAAGTTTATTTTATTATTTTTTACTTTTTAAAAGGAAATTACTTAAGTTCTTGTGTCGGGGGTTTTTTAAATTTTTAATTTAATTTTTATTACTCTCGACTTGAAGGCACCCAAATTGTATACTTCGGGAAATACATAAGCTGGCAATTAATTATAAAGTTACGCAATGCGAATAAATGAGGATTCAAAGTATAAGTATGACACTTCGGTATTTCCACGATTAATGTCGCTTCACCTTCTAATTAGCCATATATCCCGACACCCATCCTTTTTAAGGTCGTCAACGCACTCGGTGCTCAATTGTATTTCCCCCCAAGTTTTCGACGATGACGATTTCATTTAACAACAGCTGAATCGCCTTTACACGTTTGCCTCATTTTGAAATTAAAAAAAATAAAATTGCTGCATTTAAGATCAGTCAAGATGAAGAAATAAAATACCAAACAAGTCGAGGTCTTTTTACTATTAACCAGATAACATGACATTTGGGATTATATTAGTATATTGTTGTATTGCAAAAAGTTTTGAAGGCGGCGTCAAAAATTTTTTAAGGCGCCAAATAAATCGGTCGAGGTGACCAGTTTGGCTCTCTTCTTGTATGCTTGATTTCTATTCATAAAGCTTCGTAACACTTAATATCATTGCCAATATTTGTATTGATTTTCATCTGTAGTAAATAAATATCCACTGACATTCACACATCGCCATCTAGTCCCAAACCAACTAAAAGCCTCTATTAAGGTTACTTAACAATGGATGATATATACAGTAACACCCAGACTAATACAAATATACTTGTTGACGCACACAGATGTTTGTACTGGCCGGGGATCGGACCTGGAACCCATGGTATAGTAGTCGACGCGACGTCTCAACCATTATACCAATGGGCCGTCGAAAAAAACAATAACAAGTCCCATAAACTAGGCCTAGTATTTACTTTATAAGCTAGTCTGTTATGGGATGTTATAACCTAGTTAAATAAAATTAAAACATTTTTACATACACTGAGTGCTTTTTGTTGAAACAATTATCGGCCTATCCAATATGATACCAGCATTTAACGAACGGCCTAGGCGTCCAATTGTTTCATTGAACCAGTTGGTTACGACATATATAAATATTACATAGCCCCTTAGATAAATAATAATTGTTTATCTAAAGCCCTAGACAAGGTCAGTAAATAAATCATATTATGATATTAACAAATAGCTTTTTTTTTCAAAGCATCAAAACTCATATTTTTAGTTTAGTATTTTAATCGTTTTTTATTATATTTTTGTATATTTTTTGACGTTCATAAGTGCTTTTTGTAAGCCTAATTTGAAATAAATGTTTTTGACTTTGACTTTGAATATTTTACTAATGATCATAAAATAAATGTATTGGCTATTTGAATAAATGCAACTAAATAAAATTTAATAAAATGGACCCATAACACTGTTTCACTTTTTATGTAACATCTTATGTACATTATGGTTTGGCAATAAATGATTGAGTATTGAGCAAATAATATTACAAATTGATTGGGACACATACAGTTTTAGAAATGTTTTATGCAAATATTGGAATGCTCTAAAATATCAATAAGATAATACATATATTATTAATTTATTACGTCTAAGTATAATGTCGTCTAAGTATCCGTAGGAGAACTAGAGTGACCGACATAGCCCAGAGGATTAGCAAGTTGAAGTGGCAGTGGGCAGGGCACATAGTGCGTAGAACCGATAGCCGATGGGGCGGAAAGGTTCTCGAGTGGCGTCCACGTAACGGAAAGCGAAGCGTAGGCCGACCCCCAACCAGATGGACGGATGATCTGGTTAAGGTGGCGGGTAGCAGATGGATGTCAACTGCAAGGGATCGGTCCGCGTGGAAATCATTAGGGGAGGCCTTCGTTCAGCAGTGGACATAATTAGGCTGTAATGATGATGATGAAGTATAATGTCAAATAGGAATGACATTTTATATGTTTATTATTTATATTACAAGTATAACCGAAATAAGTAATGTACATTCTAAATAGTTTTGGCCGCCGCGTTTCTGCCTAGCATTTAGCAGATGTCGCTTGAAATTTGTTTGAAGATAAATAGATTTTCTTTTTGATTACATAATTTGTTTACACCATAGATTTAAAATTAACGCGATGGTTTACACTCTCAATAGCAGCTTATTATTAAAACAAACAAGTATATGTTCAAAAAGGTTCAGTAGATAGGTTCTCTTCATAAAAACAACTTGAATTATTACACATTTATTTAACTTGCAATTTTAACAGTCGTTCTTCACAACGTGTATCCGACGGTGATTTGTAAGAATTTAATGAATTCGGAAAATGGTTGTGACGTTCGGTAATTGAGTCACGACATGAATCGAAATTTTTTTTTCTGAATAACTGAAATGAATCGAAGTAATTCCTACTTCGATTTTAAATCAGTAATTCGATTAAGTTAGAGTTTTAACGTGAAAAACATATTAAATTAGTAATGATCATAACAAGTATAGTACTCAAAAAAACCTAATGATGGTTACAATGTTATTGTTACCTACCTAAGTTAACCTAGTGATGCTTGAATTGGCAAATTAAACCAACCATATTTGCTAAGTATCAGTATTTACACGAATATTGGTACGCTAATAGATTGGGGTTTTGTAAAGCAATGCGAAATGTACGCGTGATTGAATACGGGCGAAACCAATTGCTGTAACTAGTGGTTTGCGTATAATAGACAAACTTTGTACAATAAATAATTGTTTATTAACATAATATAATTTACTACGTTTGTTTCTAGGGTTGATATGGCGCTGGGCGCATCGAATAAAATTAGTTTATTTGATATCTTAAAAGATATAATTGCAAAAGCCGTAAACGAATTCGACAATTCTTGAAAACTTATTTATTTTTTGGAACATTATCATAAGCTTTGCAGTAGACTTATTTGATATATAATACTAAGAAGCTAAAAAGGATCAGTCGTTTATGTTAAAAATATAAGTACCCATCATCATCATCATCATCAGCTCATTAAACGTCCCCCACCGAGGGGCAAGAGCCTACACGTATAGGGTGATTAGGCCTTAGTCGTCCACGCGGGCCCAGTGCGGATTGGACGACTTCACACAACCTTCGAATCTCTTCGCAGGCGTGCATGAAGGTTTCCTCACGATGTTTTCCTTCACCGTAAGAGCGTCGGATAACGTACATATCTTTTTCGAAAATTCGAAAATACATTGGTACGTGTCGGGATTTGAACCTCAGCCCTCCCGGTAGGAAGGCGACAGTCCACACCACTGAGCCACCGACGCTCTATAAGTATAATACCCTCACTACTACACTAAACAAAACCAAACCGAATTTGATATTATAGTATGTATGTAGTTCTGCGATAGGCTAAAGAGAAGAACTAAACGTAAAAGTAATGTCTCCTTAAGTAATTGCTAGCTGAACTAAAGTGTTAACGATGAAAATCTGCCTTTGATAGTTCAATGATAACGAAAATCCTAAGAACGGACTATTAAGTAAAATTAAAATACAATGTTTAACTTGAAACTTAAAAGAACATTGTAATAAAGGTCATACGAGCTAAACAAGGGGCCGTAAAATGCAATGTACTTTATGCATAATGCTATTTAAAATATGGCTACCTTGAATCATGAACTGTTTGAATTTTAACTGACTTGGCTATCATTTCAGTCAAGTGGTTTGTTAAAATGAAGACCCATGTGGTGTAATGTTCGAGACGTCGGCTACTACACGAAGCGTTCCGGGTTTGATCTCCGGGCCGCACAAACATTTGTGTGCATGATTATGTCTGCTTGTATCAGTCTGGGTAATTTATATATATAATAATTACTGACCGAAGATCTGGCAGCTACCTTGGTCAAAGAATTAGTTTAGCGATTCAAAGGGGTAACGCTGCAAGTGTCTTCGGAACTTTACCAAAGGGGGGTTCTTTTAATTATTTTATTTAGTTATTATATATTTTTTATTTTAGTTATAATATTTAATTTTTAAGGTTTTTAGTTGTTAGTGATAAATCTTGTCCTACATTTAATTAAATAAAAATATAATTACTTACATATGTATTTACAAAAAAAAGGTATATAAGTATGATTATCCATTGTTAAGTACCCAAGTACAGGCTAAATGCTTAGTTTGGGACTAAATGGCGCTGTGTGCATGTCAGTAGTTATTTATTTTAAAAAAGTGTATGTTTCTTTCTTTCTTTCTATGCTGTGCGAAAAAATCGTTGCCTCACAAGGGAATTTTGTACACTGATGATAATGATAATATTAATTTCACTGTTATTACTGTTGAGGTACCGCTTTTCCAGCGTCTTACAATTTTAAGCAGCATGTGGTACAAAGTGTTAACGACTGTTAGGTCTATCTTACGGCCAAATTTCGTAACTCGGGCATAATCTACCGCATAATTTACATGATTTCACACTGATTATGTTGACTTATGGTTGGTTGTGATTGTTCTCGAGATTTTATTTTTAATAATAAAATGTGAATTCCCTAATCCTCTTGATTACGGCCAATCAGTTGTTAATGCTAAAATAAACCTATCTTGGACTACGAGTAATTCTAAGTAGCGGCCTTATACAAAATGTATTCAACCCTTTGAACGCAAGATTTTTAAAAATTAGGTTTTCGTTTTTCATCGCTCTTAGTGGCCTGCATTCAATGTATGTATTCTGTAGTTTATGTATTACCTCTCTCTTCAACCTATCACAGTCCACTGCTGGAAATAAGTCTTCCCTATTCTGAGCCAATTATCCCGGTCTTCCGCTTTTCTGATCCACCTTTTACCAGCGATTTTACGCAAGTCGATCGGACCGGCGCTTTTTCGATGCAGCCACCTTCCGCAAAAATGCCATCAGCAACTCATTATAGCGTCCCCATCGAGGCGTACGAGCTTACCATTATAGGGTGCATAGGCCTTAGTAGCCCACTTGGGCCAGGTGTGGGTTGGCCGACTTCATGTACAACCTTGGAATTTCATCGTAGGTGTGCACAGGTTTCCATACGATGTTTTCCTTCACCGTAAGAGCGTCGGATAAACTTGAAAATTGCACCTTCCCTCCAGATCAGAAGGCAATAATCCATACCAAAGAGCCACCAATGCTCTTGGTCAAGCAAGTCTTCAAGTCGTCGTTCAATAAGGCCGGGTTTTATACAGCATCAGATTAAGAAGATGATGACACATAGCATAAAAATACGCGAACCAACGGCAACCCTACGGATAATTTGCATTCGAATCAACCACAAGGCAAGAAGCGCGGCTCCACTTTATCTGCTGGTAGTTCCAACCGCAGTCGGAACTTTAAATCGGCCAACCTCGTAACAAATGCGGCGTCAAGGTGAGACAACCCTCATTATGTATTCTAACGCCAATTTGCCTCACTTTAGAGGGGAGGCTGGGCCAAGATTGACTTACGGCTTTTAGAAAATTCACACCGTATTCGTTTATGAGGGGTTCCTTTATTTGCATATTTATGATTTAGGAAGGTCATTGATTAAAATTTTAAAATAAATTTTAGTGGCATAAGGTTTTGTTACAAGAACGTCAGATCCGGGGTTTGTTTCTTTTACGATTTATTAGGTTTCTTGAACTGTTAGAATTTATTTATGGCAACAATCATTTTATAAAATTTTTACTGTAATTTTAAATTTTATTAAATTGTAAAAGTAATATTTTTTGCAAATACTTACGTATACATTGAAATCCAAGCTAATACTTGTAGTAGCCAAAATACGCAGTCATGTTATTTTTCTTACTCACACACGTTCACGCATATAAACCCAAAAATTTTGTGTAGTAGCTAATTTATAAATTTGTACCTCAAATTTATTGTCTTCGGTTTTATAAGTCTCTCACTCTTCAACCTATCACAGTCCACTGTTGGACATAAGTCTCCCCCATTATGCGCCAGATATCTCGGTCTTCCACTATTCTCATCCAGCCTCCACTAGCGGCCTTTCGCAAGTCGTCGATCCGTAGGGTGGGGACGTAGAAATATGTAAATATTTCATAACACTAGTCTATACTACGTTTATAGCACAGGGTTGACTGCCCTTAGCACTCAAGCGCTGACTCGTCCCTTCATGGTTTTTGCCAATATATGAAAATTCAGTCTATTTGCATATGTTACGAGTTGCGTTGGGAAATTACGGGCGGGACCATCAAAGTTTAGCACCTATATTTTGTAAGGGTTTCCCACGAAATACCTCATCTATTTCTTTTTGGCCACTATAAGAAAACCTCAATAATACATAAATGCATGCCTTACCAGCTACTTCGATGGGTGAATTCACTGATACGTTGGAATAATTTTAAAATAATGTAAAATTTGCATTTGAGGTTGACGACGCATCTGGTGTAATGGTTGAGACATCGGCTATTACACCAGGGGTTTCGGGTTAGATCCCGGGGCAGTACAAACACTTGTGTGCATGAACATGTCTGTTTGTATTAGTCTAGATGTTTTTCATAATATGTATGTGTTTACAAAAAACAATTGAAGAATGTTTATCCATTGTATAGTATCCATATTACAGGCTAATGCTTAATTTTGGGCTTAGTGGCGCTGTGTGAATGTCAGTGGATATTTATTTGACATTGGGCCTGCTTGGTGGGTTATAGCCCAATCTCCCCATAGCTATGCTGTGAGGGAAGGCCTGCACTCTGTAGTGGGACTTTGGATTTTAAACAATATCATCGTATTCTACTTTAGCTTTTCGAAAAAAAATATAATTGCTTTTTAAGTAGCACATTTATTTCAATTTTTTTTATATCTTCGCGTAATGTAGACGTTTGACAATAAAGCTAATAAACTACGGCTAACTTGTATGCCGGTACTTACGATATATGGTATTGTGACCTGTTTCTCCTTTACATAAGCTGAGTACCTAGTCAAATGACGTCATGGTGTTAAGATTCAGTCACTTAGCGACAACTATATTTACTGTTTTGTAAAGCGTAGTCCCAAAGAATGTATCAACCTACCTCAAAGAGGTATGTACAAGCTTCACCAATAGCTCATGTACGAGTACCATCACCTCAAATAATGTCACTTTTTGTAATTGGTGGTAGACTCGATAATGAGTCAGCTAGGTAGGTGCCACCGCAGAGCCAAATTCGTCCCGTGTAATAAGAGTGCTATGCACTTTTGTGTTTTGGGATGAGTGCACTGTAGCTAGTGAAGTTACTGTGACGGGGCAGTTATTGAAGGAGAATAATAACTATTAATTACTTGTAGGTTTACTTCAATGCCACTCTCTCATAGTCAGGCACTTACCATTAGGTGAGCGTCCTGACAGTCCTGTTCACTTCGTAACATAAAAAACTTCGTGGTATTTCTAGAGTAAATACTATGTTCTGCACTTAAGTATAAGATAGCCGAGCCGTTGGCTCTAGATTCCTCTTCACCAGGGTAAAGATTACAAATACGCCCATTAATTGAGGCATTATTCGCTCCTATTCCAGACCTCGTTTGAATGGTATGCCAAAAAATCTCTAATACATATACCATAATACCTATATGGGATCTTGTAAGTATAATGGTTGGAATAGGGGATCTTGAAGTATAACTCAGAACGCGAAACGTGAAGTTACTATCCACGATGCAATATTCTATTTTCGCGGAGAAAGTTCGCGAAGTTTTTGCCGAGAGAAACAAATGACCGTCGTGTTGGTAAGAGCACTCGCGAAAACACAAGTACGAGGAGATTAATTTACGCAAAAAATCTCCACTTTTTTGGCGTCTGAGGCTTTTCTAACAAAAGCGAACGATTGCGCCGCAACACTTTTCAAATCATAGTAAGTGAACTCTATGAGATTAGAGCCCGAGACTGATAAATGTTGAAGAAAGTTTCACCACGAATTTCCAGTTTCTAAGACACAATGAAAAACTATTATAAATGAAGTCGTTGGCTTAAGGGTCTCTATTAAATTGAGAGATTATTGTAAATATTGAACTAGGTACCTTATGATAAAAAATCTATACATTTGTGGTACAAAAGTCTTTATGTAACAACGATTTACTTAAACTCAGGTCTCCATTTTTATCGTATAGCTTCCACCAGTGAACGTTTTCAAGTCAAAAAAGCAGGAGCCTCTTTTCAATTTAGGTATTTTTAATGTCAAATGACACTTATAAGGACCTACTTCGGACTGTAGTTATTGTTAAAACGAATCAATCCACTAAGAAAGTCAATATTACTCGTTTATGACTTTGGTTCATATACTGCCTCCAACTTTGTGACATATATTATACGTCATCACTGCACACTAAACTAGCTGTATCGATGACTTTAGTTCTTTCAAGAATAACATAACACGAGTTCAATGACTTGAACTCTGAGAGAGATCCCAAACAGAGCTCCTGGAGTGACTTTAGTATTGTAAACCAACCCCACAGCTATTTTAAGTTCATTTGAGTGGAAATAAGGATATTTCACTGACATTTACACAGCATCATCTAACCCCCAAATTAAGCATTAGCTGTGAATGGATTACTAAACAACTGATTAACGTACACATACATTTATATTATACATACATTTTTACGTTTATTCGTAAGTCGTATTTTACGTGATATACATTTATTTTTGTAAATAAATATTATACATAGAAAACACCCAGGCCAACACCAATACAAACAGACATGTTTATGCACATACATGTTTGTACTGATCGGGGATTGAACCCGGATCCTTTTGTGTTTCAGCCGACGTCTCCACCATAACACGAAATGAGTCGTCGAAAATTACACTTTAAATTATGTAAAAGCTCATTTGCAATTAGGATCCAGTTTTTAAACTAGACAACTAGCCAGCGTTTAAATGGACTAAAAGAAATAGGTCGACGGTTACGTAAAGCTAGTTTATTCGAGTCTCTGCTAGTTTAATTGAGGATGCGTTTAATCTTGACTGAGGAGCGTCATAGCTGTCTGCGGCCGTGTAAGAAGACCAAAAAGTATATAAGCCTTTGACATACAGCGCTGTCTTGACCTAAAATAAGCAACTTACTTGACTCGTGGAAAGTTTATTTATGTATGACACCTATTAATTCTTATTTGTTGCCGTTTTCCTGCTACGCAGCTCAACGATATTCTGTATATATAAAGGTAGATTCGCCATCCGTGCCTCCAAAACGAACCGCCGAAGAGAGTACAGTTTGTACTCTTTTGTTTGGGTAAATGTGTTCGAAATATGTGTATGTGTGCTGTCACTGCATTCGGAACACTTTTTTCGATTGTTTTGTGAGCATGATGTAAAAAAGTATGGATTCGTGATATCCATACTTTTTTAAATCATTGACGTAGCTTTACTGATTTCAATTGAGTTTTATATGAATATATTTGATAGGTTGGCTTGGTTGCCAATTTTTATATCCATATGAAATCAGATCAGGTACAAATCGGTACGTTAAATGTCTAGATTAATGAAATAATGAAAAGGATTTTTCATAAAACAAACTTTCTTTACGCTACTTAACTTTACATTACAATCAATGATGTAAAAGTATAGATTCGTGATATCACAAACAATCGAAAAAAGTGTCCTTATGCAGTGACAGCACAATACACATATTTCGAATGATCGTACATTACCTAAGCAAAGAGCTTACAACTGTATTCTCTTTGGCGCATCGTTTTGGAGGCCCGGATGGCGAATCTACCTGCATATATACAAATATCATTGATCACAATTACTGTCAAAATCAAAATGGCACACATCAGCGTTACATCTTTTTTTTTAATCTCCCTATCTGCAACCATAAACGATTTTTGACCTCATGTACTGATTTAAAACAGATTGAACCTGGCAGCACTAGCCCCGAGTCTCATTGATTGACGTTGAATCACTTTGTATTCTGCAAAGCCGTAGTTTCACTTACTCAAGTCAGCCTTCGTTTTTGTATCGAAACTTAGATCTCCGTCTTCCTAAAAGTAGGTTGGGACCACAGACATCCGAATATACAATTAGACTGGACAAGCCGCCAATTTATAGCAGTCCCAGTGTCGCAATTGCTTTTCGGTTCTTCCTGTGAAAAGTTATTATATTTCTTGGTAAATTTACTGATTCATTGCGATGATGGCATGTTACAATTGCACAGGATGGCATTTTGGAAAAAACGCTAATTTCTTCTAATATTCGTGCGTCTTGGCTCGTCTCACAGAGCATAAACTGGTAGCCAGTGTATGCTCGTTGAGCTTACATTTGTCGCACTTTAAACGCGGCTTGCCCCATCTCCTGTATTGGGAAATCTGTGGTTGGACCAAGTGGTCCTTGTCACTTATTATTTATAGTAATGAAAGATCATTACTTAAATCTTAATAAGTGACAAATCTTACAATTATAACTTTAACCTGACATACATTATATAAGTAAGCATTCATTTAAAATATTGTACCGCAATTTTATCCGCCATTTATGGTGTGTCTTTGACGTAGGCATCCGATAAAAAAGGATTTCCCGAAATCTATTCCTTAAGGCGGTGAAAACGCAAGAAAAACGTATAAGGGACCACACATTTCCTTGTCTTACTTATTATACTATACGTTTTGCATAAACATGTCTAGAGAAAAATGATGCAAATCGTATTACGTGATTTTCGAATCACGAAGTTACAATGACAAGTTTATACGCAGCTGAGATATGGAAACTGGATCGGGATTAATTCATATGTATAAAGTCACTCAACGGATAATGGAACGAGCTAATAATGCTCGGGTTTCTCTCAGAGATGAAATCAAAAATGATGTTATTCATCAGAAAGCATCAGAAAAATCAGAAGCCGGATCGGAAAGTTGAAGTGGCAGTGGCTGGTCACGTATGTCACAGAACCGATGGTCGTTGGAGCAGACGAGTTCTGGAGTGGAGAACCGCGTCTTGGCAATTGAAGCGTAGATTGCCCTTATTAAGATTTAAGTAATGATCTTTCATTACTTAAATCTTAATAAGTGACAAATCTTACTATTATAACTTTAACCTGACTGTACATTATATAAGTAAGCATTCATTTTAAAATATTGTACCGCAATTTAAAAGTATCCTTCCGTATTCCAGTGGCACTATGCGGCGAGCATGCGTGGAAGGAAACATAACAATAACAATTAAACTAGAAATCACGATTTATAACGTAACGTTACGTTTAACAGAGAGCGTTACGATTGCGTAAACTCGAAGCGCCTTACGCACTTAAAGATTGATTAATATACAATGATATTCTGTATATTTAAAGGTAGATACGCCATCGGTGCCTCAAAAACGAACCGCCGAAGAAGTACAGTCTGTACTCTTTTGTTAATGTGTTCCAAATTAGAAATATGTGTATGTGTGATGTCACTGCATTCGGAACCCTTTTTTATTGTTTTGTGAGCATATCGCCGAATCCATACTTTTTACATCATTGTTAATATAGCTGTATCCAACTAGCCTCTAACAAATAAAATTAAAAATAAATAAACATATTTTAATTCGGACTAATATATAATCCCAATAGAAGAATATTAATAAATAACTTTTTTTCGAACTGACTACTGCTGTTGGCCGCAGATGGCCTTTACGCTTCACCGGGCAAGTGGCGAGCGCAAAATATGTAACGCTTTATCGTCATTGTATTTTTAAAAACTGTTATTGTCAAATATTGAGTGTAATATTATGTCAATAAATATTTTTTTGCTTTATTCCTTTAGTCGCTACAGACGGATATATCCAATAAACGCAATTAAATTTTTATGACCTAGTCTGGCATCCTTGCAGTAAAATGGTTAAAGATAATTAAGTTTTTTTACCAAGTAAATCCCCACAAGATGTAAGTATATAATCCCGCCACCCGAGACAACAGATGTTAGCTCTCTAATACCCGGTAATTCACTTTTCTTATCTTCACTAACAACCTCTCATAAGTTGTCGGACCATCGAGCTGAAAGGCAATCTACGCTTCAATTGCCAAGACGCGTCTCCACTCCAGAACTCGTCTTCTTCAACCAGATGTCCAGAACCTCGGTTCTGTGACATACGTGACCAGCCAACTGCCACTTCAACTTTCCGATCCGCTTTGATTTTTCTGATGCTTTCTGATGAATAACATCATTTTTGATTTCATCTCTGAGAGAAACCCGAGCATTAGCTCGTTCCATTATCCGTTGAGTGACTTTATACATATGAATTAATCCCGCAGCCAGTTTCCATATCTCAGCTGCGTATAAACTTGTCATTTAACTTTCGTAATTCGAAAATCACGTAATAACGATTTGCATTTTTCTCTAGACATGTTATGCAAAACGTATAGAATAAGTAATACAGTAAGACAGAAAATGTGTGGTCCCTTATACGTTTTTCCTCCGTTTTCACCACCTTAAGGAATAGATTCCGGGAAATCCTTTTTTATCGGATGCCTACGTCAAAGACAACCCTCCAAGTTTCAGATTAACGATGAGCGGCTGTTTCTGAATCTGTCAATCTGTCACGACGAAGTATTCCAAATGTATTATTGAAATGTTTTTTCGGAGACATTAAGTCTTTCTTGTACGCAAAAGTAAAAGTTGTTTCTAGTAACTGCAATAATTTTCCCTAACATTATTATAAATCCTTTTTAAAGCATAATGCCTTATTTAGTGGGACTATTACCAAAGATATCCATATAGTTTCTCAATACTAGACATCTGATAGCTCCAATAACATTGAGGGGGTCAACGGCCGCTTTTGTGAAGGAGCTCGTGTCATCGAGCTATTCGATTTTAGAATAATCGGATTATTCTTTTTTGTCAATTTTTGGCCAGATAATTTGGGTTTTTGACGCGTAATAAATGCTTGAGGAAAAAATAATTGAATTTACAAATATTTACACAGAGAAACGTTTGTTGTTGACTCTTATAACAAAAAGCAGATAAGAATACCAATGCCTACGTGATTTGTTCGTCCCTTTTAAAAAAAGGTATAACGATTAGAATCTCTGGCAAGAAACCAAAATAATGTGTAGATATGCATTCACTTAATAAAACCATAACTTAGGAAAAATAATTAAAATATTACCACTACTACTCGTAGGTTTTATAGATGGGAAGTGTATATACCTTGAAGTAAATAAAAATTACATAAAGTTTTTAATAACGTGCCATCATTTGTCATTCATTTTTTCTTCATTACCTAGAAATTCAGAGCATATAACGTAATATATACCCACTTACTATGGTAATTTTCGGTCATTTAAATACTTATTACAGCAACAATTATTATGACATTATCAGTTCCCAGTAAATTATCCAATAGCAAATGGGTTTGCTAAATATCTATCAATCAATCAGGCTCTCATTCATAGCCTTAAACTCAATTATATGTACATCAAATAGTCATTAAATACAATAAATTGATTTTAGATACGGCTCCAATGTTAGAATACGCCTTGTTAAATTGCTTTACTGATTCTAGAAGGACACAAAACGCAAATACAATGTTTTAAAATACGTTTATAGTAATTACTGATTATATTTTATTTATTATTTTTAGGATTTAAAATAATTGTATTAAAATTAAACAAGAGAGTAGATACATAATACATTTGTTAAGAAGGCTTACTTGCACGATTTATTCAGATATTAAATAATTTAAAGAACTAAAGTATAAAGAAATTACATTTCACGCTATTCCAGTCGTGTTGCGGGATCGCCAGAGCCCCCTTGGCAGGATGCACACTAGCAGGACCCACTCTGGAGCGACTTAGGCTGGATGCATTTTTTTGGGCTGGGCCATCTGCGCTCGCCAATAGGGTATTTGTATTTAATAATCAAGCATAATAGCAAGTTGCTCTCTTCCCATTGGTTATTCGCGTGAATTTGATTTTAATGTCACTACAAACATCAGTGACCAATAGAAATTATCCTAGACCTTTCACCAACGTAGCGCCATCTAGTGAGTTTTACATTGCAAAACCCTCATGTCCGGTGAATTTTACCTGCGGCCAGCAGCGATGTCATTCCGAAAAAACTACTGGCAGGCTTGAAATTGACAGATCAATTGAGAGCTTTTTCGATCTGTCACACCGATTTATTTTCGCACATGCTCTGTGGCATAAAAATAACTAATAGTTTAAAAAAGTATGCATTCGTGATATGCTTACAAACAATCGAAAAAAGTGTCCTAATGCAGTTAGCACACGTACACATATTTCGAATTTTAACACATTTACCTAAGCATCAAAACTCTATTTTTAGTTTAGTATTTTAATCGTTATTTATTATATTTTGTATATTTTTTGACGTTCATAAGTGCTTTTTGTAAGCCTAATTGAAATAAATGTTTTTGACTTTGACTTTGAAATATATACAGAATATCATTGTAGAACACTATAAACGGTACTAAATAATATTAACGGATGCACTTCTGATAACTTTATTGTAATTTAAATAACTAAGGATTGAATTTAGCATCATAATTCATAACGATAGTTTTAAGTAAACTATTTGATGTGCAATAAATTTGATAATAAGCTTTTTCCATTGATTTCGAACCCAGTCAATATCCCCATTTTATTTACTAATTAAATATCCACTGACATTCACACAGCGCCATCTAGTCCCAAGTTAAGCGTGAAGCCTGTATTTGGGTATAACAACGGATCAATATACTTCTTATATATATTTTTTGTAAATACATAAATATTATGCATAGAAAACACCCGACCATTACAAACAGACATGTTCATGCAGACAAATGTTTTTACTGCCCGGGATCGAACCGAAACCTTGGTGTTGCAGCAACCTCTTCAACCGCAACACCAAATGATAATAATTTGACGACCAATTTATTATCATCATCCTTTTATACAAATATATAATATTCAAATATTGAATTATTTTTGTTGTTTAATTTCAGTAAATATCAGCTGACTACGCTTCAAGTCATCGTCTTGATGGTGATGTAGGCGTAGCTAAGTTATAAATAAACAAACGAAGTATTTTCGATAACAAGACTCAGGTAGCGCGTTCAATCAGTAAATCAATATTAATAAGCTGCCGCGTTTGGTTGTTAATCACGCAAGTTAAGCAAATAATTAATTAAGTACTAGTTACGTGAGGCGATCAAATGATGGGTGACCATAAAAACCTATTTCTAGTATTTACATGCTTCGGCACGTAAAGCTACTACTGGCTAAATCTTAGCATGTTGTAATAATATTTTGATATTTATTTATATTATTCATTTGTTATATTATACTTTAAGTTTTGTCTCTAAATTATGTATAAGTTAAATTCAAAAGTTTAAGTACAAAGAGGTTGGTATAGATACTTGGAGTGCATGAGTGAAAAGAGAATATAAGAGCAGGTAGATTGTGTGAATGTGGAGGGATACACGAGGCGGGGACGACCCAGAAGGACTTAGCGTGGCCAAATTGGTCAAGTCCTAAAGAAGGCTTGGTCCAAACAAGAGGAATAAAAAAGCTCTATGAAAATGATGGATGTGAATGAAGCAGGGAAGTATGTCAGGACCAGAGTTGCACGAAGACGTTTGAAGTACTGAATTTGTCCAAGTACTCCCTGTAATTGCTTGGGTCCATTAAAGTTGCTAGAAATTATGAAATCAATACAAACACGACTCACAAAAAAAAACGTTTTTAACGATATCGTTATGCAATAATAATATAAATTACGTTAATAACGATGCCAAACCGACCTTCGTTTCATAAGGTCAATGTTGAATGTACAACATGAAAATGGAAACGCGTTTAAAACACAGGATATCAAAACGGTTCGTTAATCAATATAATTTGATGATGATTGATGCACTAATTATTTATTGACGTACTGTATGTATGTATGTAATCAATTGTTTGGATGTTCGTCATTGTTAGACAAATTGAATTTACTGCATTAACCATTTGAAATGAAATGATTTATTTGAAGTCTTTAATGAGGCTTGAGATACACAGTGGCGTATAAGTAGTAACGACATTTTAAATTATAATTTGCTGTCTCAGTGTACTCGTAATTTAATAAGATTATCTGTGTACTAGCCACCGACGCTCTTATATTTGTGTGCAATAGTACCTATGTCATACTTGACCATTGTCGTACCACTCTGTACAATGAGTGATATTACAGACAAATCAAAGACACAGATACGCGTACTCGCGCGCGGACAATCACACACACACCACACATACACACACACTCACATACACACACACACACCACACATAAAAACAACCGTGGTTCTTGCGTCCGGATAAAAAAGTTACAATTACGCTTAGCCCAGGACCGATACCCGGAATCTAATACAAACGAATATAAGTCGCAAGGTCACCTTTGTCCACACTAATTCTAAACTAGAAAAAATTATCAATGAATTCAATACGTCAAAACTAAAATAATGGACAGTTATTAGTTATTGTGTTTGAATATTAATGCTTAGTATCGAAGGTCAATAATATGTCAAACTGCTAACTAAAAAGCGAATTACTCGGATATTGAACTTAAGATTTACATTCCATCGGCTTTACTAGTGTTGAATTTGGTTATTAAAAAATAAAATATTAACAAAAAAAAAGTCCTGACAACTTGAAATCTCTACTTACTTATGAACACTGAAAAGGGAAAACAAGCTACCAAATAGTGCAACCTCAATAGTGCAATACCATTTTTCATGGTATTGCAAGCGGGAGACAAACAAATGACAACAATATTTATTTCAATAATTATATACACATGTACAAGCTTCCTATTTTAGGTATCTTATTATAATTAGTCAAATCTCAATAATATATTTAGGATTTTTCGAACTAGTTCTCCCTCTAAAAATATAAAACTGTTTACTCATAAAATTGTTCACGATAATCGCCTATTTTGGCACAAGGAATTTCCCTGTACAGCCTGTGTGACCGAATCGCTTTTAATTTATTTATTAACACTTGAATAATTCCGGTTAATTAACAGAGGGGTAAACGTAATTGCCTTTCCCGGGACTTTGCCCAATTTAGGGCCAAGTTTCCATTGTCGGGCCCAACGCTGACAATGCACGTTTTTTTTTTTTTTTTTTCTTCTCAATGACCTTGCACGGTTTGTGCATCCGGCCAAAGTCAAAGTTATATATTTATTTATTTTTTAAGTAAAACGAGGAAACGACAAGTAATAGGAAAAAGGTTACATAATACGGAATTTGGATAATAGGAGTAAAGATCAGGAAAGTAACTTAAGATATAATTACTGCATTAAAATATATAAATAGATACATAAGATAAATAACAAAGATATAATAAAAATAAGTGATATTGATAACATCATAGCATACAAAAATAATTAAAATTTTAAATTATTGTCTACTATAAATTTGGATAAAACCGTATAAATATGAATATCATTTGTATAAAGAAGTGATTTTATGCAAGTGGGAAAAGGAATCTTAAGGGAGGTTAGATCGAGTAGGAAAGAGGAATGATTATAAAGAGGACATGAGAAAAATATATGGTTTACGCTCCCTGTATCCGTCCCACATTCACAAATATTACTACTAATAATATGGAGTTTGGCGAGGTGGTCTGGGGTACAAACATGACCAATTCTTAACCTTATTAAGATAGAAGACACGCGCTTACCGAATTTAATTTTATAAAACCAAGGTTTGATGGGGATTGACTCTTGAATGGTTGCAAAATATCTACCTTTTATTTTACTACTAGATTCCCATAGTAGTTTCCAAGAGTCATAAAGATATATTTTAGGAAGCGTTGCTAGGTCTTGGTGGTAAATTTTATAAGGAAACATGTCTCCACAAAACACTGCATCATTAGCAAGACGGTCAGCTTTCATGTTGCCTTTGATTCCTACATGACTAGGGATCCATGCAAATTCTACAATCAGTCCTTTCAAAACACACTGAAGAAGAATGCTTCTTAGTTCAAAGGTAACGGGCAATTTGTTATTAGACATAAAAGGGTACTTTTCTAATGTCTGTAAGGCGCTCATAGAATCTGAAAGTACTACACATCTTTTTAAATTCATAAGAAGGACATATTCCACAGCTTTAAGCAGACCCATACATTCTCCAGTGAAAACTGTTGATTCTGGTGGAAGTTTAACTTTTTGGACTATATTGTACTGATGGTGGTAAACACCAACTCCGACGCAACCTGTTTCAGGGCTTTTAGAGGCATCAGTATATATATGGTGATGGTTGGAAAACCTTTCATGGGTAATTATATTAAATTGATTACTAACCGACGGATCATCTTTAGTTACAAGATTGTAATGGATATGAGGTGCTAAAATAAGGGAATCATAATCAACAGTAAATCGGAAGCATGTTTGAACGATGGAGCGGGGATTGGATTGATAAAAATTTATTGTAGCTATTTAGCAAGCATGGTAATTGTTTATGAGACCAATAATTTGATGATTTCACGCAGTCTAAAAGGCGTTGGAGTTTTTCTGCAAGTTGGTGATTAGAAGTTTGAAGTGTTCGAAAAAGAAATTTATCAGATAAGAACTGTCGTCGCAAATGTAGGGGTGGGTCCGAACATTCTATTTGTAGAGCATTAATTGGACTACTTCTCATTGCACCTGTAATTATGCGTAAGGCCTTTGCTTGAATTATATCTAACTTTTTTAAAGCGGATTTGTTTCCAGGTTCTAATACAAATGTGCCATAATCTAATACACTCCTGATTAAAGCATTATAAATAAGTTTTAGTGTATATGGATGAGCACCCCACCAGACGCCTGTAAGGCATCTTAACATATTTAATAAATTCTCACATTTAGTAACTATATAATTACAATGATCCATGCCAGACATTTTACAATCGGATGACACCTAAAAATTTTATGGTAGTCTTGACTGGTATTATAATGTCATCATATAAGATTTGAATAGGAGGAGGTGTTCTTTGTCTCGTAAAAACTATTGCACTACTTTTGATGTGGAAAGTTCTAAACCATTTTGATCCATCCAGTGTTTTAATCCAATTAATGCCGAAGAAAGAACATTACAAGCATAATTTAACGATTTGTCAGAAATATATAACAAAAGGTCATCTGCATATTGAAGGATTTCTACTTGTCCATTTAAGCTATTCTCTAAATCAAATGTATAGATGTTATACAATAAAGGGCTCAAAACAGATCCCTGAGGCAATCCTCTCCATATTACGCGAGAATTTGAATACCCTTCTAGACATAAATTAATTTTACGTTGACATAATATTTTTATAATTATATTACACATGTTTATAGGAACCCTAAGTGCTTCTAATTTTTTATATAGGACAGATAATAGAACATTGTCATAAGCGGATTTAATGTCAAGGCAAACAGCTATTAATGATTCATTATTAGTAAAAGCTACACGAATATCAGTAGTTAGAATGCTAATACTATCCATAGTACTTTTACCCTTTCTGAATCCAAACTGAGAGTTAGATAAAAATTGGCTATTTTCTGTATACCACTCTAAACGATTTTTCACCAAATGTTCTATTAATTTTAATAGCTTGTTAAAACGATCGGTCTGTAACTATCACAATCTGATGGATTTTTATGTGGCTTTAGAATTGGCAACACCATTTGACATTTCCATTCATCTGGCATTTCACCTGTCAACATTATTTTGTTTACTAACCCCAGATAATAATTTAATGAAATATCACACAGATTACTTAAAAAAGAATATGGAATGCCATCTTTACCGGGTGATGAGTCCTTAACGTTACTTATATACCTTTTAGTTCTACCAATGAAAAGGGTGAATCTAGGTTCGAAATAGATGACGACGTAGATTTACAAATATAGGTGGAATTGTTTGATATGATGGGCTAGCTTCAGGGACCCATGGGGGAGCCAATTTATCAAGGAAGTTATCAACTAAGTTATCCGGAATGGTTGCGAAGTTTGAACCACAAAAAGCAGATTTAAATCTTCTTATATTACGCCAGACTATATTGGACGCTGTGTCGGGTGATACAGACTCACAGAATTGTCTCCAACTTTCAAATTTTTTCTGTTTAAATAGCTTTCGCGTTTCCTTCGCTATCACATTAAATTTATCGAAATTATCGACTGTCATGTTACGTTTATAATTTCTTTCTGCTGTTTTTCTTTTCTTAATAGCAGAACTACACTCTGCATCCCACCAAGGGGTGATGGAAGAGTAGCAGATGTTTTCTTAGGGAATACATCATTTGCTGCACTTATTAAAACCTGTGCAAAGGAATCTGCACATATATCCACACACTCATTTTCAATTTTAGGTAATGATGATAATTTATCTTGAACACAAGCCTTAAACTTTTCCCAATCATTGCTATTACTATTCGGTAATTTGTGCTTAAGTTGTGATTTATGTCTAGTTAGTTTAGGAAAAGCTCGCGCTGCGAAAGTTAATAAAATTACAAAATGATCACTGCCATAGGAAGAGGAAGTGGTGGACCAGGACAGCAAATTAGCAAGATTTGGAGTACAGATGGATAAATCAATAGCACTTCTACCCTGGTCAGGAGCTGTGTGACGTGTAGGAAGCCCAGTATTTAATACACACAAATTATTTTGATCCAGTATATCAATTAAATCTTCACCATAATTGTTTGTATTGGAACTACCCCATGATTGATGGTGACAGTTAAAGTCGCCCATTACTAAAAAAGGTTTAGGGAGTGAAGAAAATATTTTATTTATATCGGACAAAAGAAGGGCAGATGGTTTAGGGACATAAATTGAAACTATGCAAATATTTGAAACCATTGCTGCAACAACTGAAATTTCTTCATTATGAGCAGGAATATTTACTTGCTTAAAGGGTATTGAGTCTCTGATGAGTATGGCTACTCCTCCATAACCATCAGGTCTATCCTCTCTTAAAATATGATAACCACTAATTTTAAAATATTTGTTTGGTTTGAGCCAAGTCTCTGCTAGTGCAAAGACTATAGGATTGAACTTATCTAGTAAATAAATTAAGTCATGTTTTTTATTTATTATGCTTCTACAATTCCACTGCATTATTTTCCTTAGATCCATTTTGGAAGAAAGAAAGAATTTTTTCAAGTAAAATGGCAACGTTGGACGGTGAGAATGTTGATGAATTTGACAGGAGTTTTAATATTTCTACCATTATTTCTGCTACAGTTGATTGTTGTGTAGTAGATGGGTTTTTACTAAAGCCACAACCATTAGGGGGGGTGGTATGAAAGATTCACTAATTATAGAGTTGTGTTCACCTGTATTATAGCCTTTATTTGGTTGAGGAGGGGTCCGCGGTTTTAGGAAAACAGTTTTTTTATATGAAGTGGAAATATTCATAGTATCATTTGTTTGATGTTTTTTAGGCAATGGACTAGAAGGTTTGGAAGAAAGTACATCAGCAAAGGAGCGGGAAACTGGGCCATGTAATTTTGATGCTTCTGCATATGAAGTGCAATTATTGGCCATATATGTTTTTATTTGCTTCTGCCTTTCAAATTCTGGACATGACCTACTTGTAGCAAAGTGCCTACCAGAGCAAGACAAACATGAAGCACAGTCCTCTTGTATGTTACATGATTCACCTGTGTGAGCATCACCACATCTGTAGCACCTGGGTTTGGAACGACACTGTACTTTAGTGTGCCCAAAACGGCAGCAATTATAACACTGTATAGTTGGGAAAATATATAGTTCTACAGGTAAAGCGTTATAGCAGATAAATATACGTGATGGCAGAACTTGTCCATCAAATGTAATTACAACTGTCTGTGATGGTTTCCAAACCAAGTTACCATCTGTAAATGACTTGTAATTTAATCGCCTAACTTTCAAAATCCTACCAACGCCTATTGGTACTGAAATATTTTCAATGACCTCCTCCGGAGACCATTCTTCTGGTACGCCGCGTACCAGACCCATCCGAGTTATATTGAATGTAGGAATAAACGCTCTGAGGTTTTGCTTCTCAAGACTACCATGACTTAAAAAGGCATTTGCATCATTGTGTTTCGAAAAGGAAATAGAAATTTTATACGTCCAATTAATTTTACACTACCATTAATAATATTTTGGAATTCATATTTCTTTAAAAATTTACCAAAAGTAACCGGGTGTAATTTAACATTATCATTAGGAGACGCATTGCACTTTTGAACATGCAGTACAAATGGGGCATTATCTGAAGCACTATATAAATTTCTGCCAACAGAAGTGGGAGCGGAGACAGGTAAGGTATTACTAATTTTATTAGAATTGCCATTTTTGGATTCATTAGCAACATCTAGGGTCAAAGAACCTTCAGAACAAATACAGTCTGAAGGTTTGGGATCTGAGCCATGGTGCTTTCGTCGACGCTTGTTGCAGTGTTTGCACACTTGCATGCGACTGCGCTTTAATCTTTTTGCTGATATGGACGCATCAGTATCCATACCAGATTCATTCGAAATTGTCACAAAGTGACCAACAGCGGGAACGAAGCCCCCTGGATCAGGGGGCTCGTCATCCCCATACATATTTACAAAATGTACAAAAAACTTACCAAATAAACTGGAACTATCTACAACTTATACTAAAACAATACTTAAGATAAATAAGACTAAAATAACTACTACTTTACTGATCCAAATATTTTGAAATAAAATAATTTTAAAGAAACCAAAAATACGCGCCCGCCAAGTTGAACGTTTCCGCGCTTTTTCATGCACGTTTGAAAGTTTGCAAGAGTAATTTTTTATTTTTTGCCCCAAAACAAATTACAGGCTAGGGAATTCCACCTTATGTTTATAAAGGGTAAAGAAACATTGTTTCGTAAAGTATTTGTTTAGCGATAACGAATTTTTTTACGCTTTCATGCGATGAGTTTTATATTCTGTGAAAGAAACAAAACAAAACCATATCGTTATGAGGAGATATATATTTTTTATTTCTTAGATAAGCAAACAATGGACAGTATCTTTCAGTTTGTTTAATAAAGTACTCGAACTATTGTAGAGTTGCCATTACACAAATTAGTCTAGAAAATAAAATCCTAAAATATCCTACTACAGGAGAGTCACTGTTATCTCTTAAAACAGTATTACTTGATGATATTCAGTATTTTTGTATCAGAAAAGTCCAAGTTATATGATTACAATACTGTTTCAGGAGAACTAGGGTGACCAACATAGCTCATAGTTGCTTATCAAGTTGAAGTGGCATGGGGCAGGGCACATGGTGCGTAGAACCGATGGCCGATGGGGCAGAAAGGTTCTCGAGTGGCGTCACGTAACGGAAAACGAAGTGTAGGCCGATCCCCAACCAGATGGACTGATGACCTGGTTAAGGTGGCGGTTAGCAGATGGATGTCAACTGCTAGTATCTAATATTCGTTCAGCAGAGGACATTTAGGCTGTATGATGATGATGATGTTTACACAAATTACAATGGGTAGATATGGCCATAACCCGCTCGCGATTCAACGCGGATTGATGAAATTTATCGACGGCATACTTAGATAGTCGCCGGGCCTTGGACCGAAGATCAAGTGCCCTTTTTTATTTTATTTATAGAGGAGAATCCTGCATTGGATACTGCCCATTCTGAGGGAATGAACAATTATGTTGGATTCCTACGAGAAAATCCTGTATCCGTGCGCTCGTCTAGTGACAAACTGCGGGCAAGCGCTGAGCGCATCTGACATACAGTCTGTCGAAAAGTGCCCTTCGAAGCTCGCGAGTCGTATTCCTATATTCAGAAAATCTGGTGATACCTAGGTCCTAAGTCACTTTTACTGTGTGACTTCCATATAGCTGGGCCACACTAACGCTTCGCCATTAGTGCCAATATGTTTTAATACGTTAAGAATAGTGGCTTCACCTAAAATGAACGCCTGTCGGATAATGGATGGCATTTGCCGTGAGTGTGGCCCCAGCATAAGATTTGAGCACGGTCCGTGGGTCCAGCGATAGACCATAGATATAGGATATACCACTAAACTACGGAGGCAGTTCCTATTACAATCTTGTTTAGTCTTCTCCATATCTTGATATGTGGGAAGGCATGTCCTGCAGTGGGCGGTTGTAGGCTGATGTTATTGTATACAGTACTGAAATCGTATGTGAAAAGCCAACTTATATTTTCATGCTGTCACACGTCTCCCATGATTAAACTGATCGATGGTGAGGTGGTTTAAATGGAGTTCCCATGTATTCGAAAAGCCTATAACAACGTGATGGATACATAATCCCTTATTGAATAAATACAATTTAATGTTACGTCCATCAGTATACTGATTAAATGAATTAAATACATTTTTGAATTCGAAGTTCGAATTCAATTCTCTTTTTCATGACGTGTTTAACTATCTTTTTTATATCTATCATATCAATCAAGAATGACATGACTTAAACATGTTGGATAGATTAATGACGATTGTAGAAATTATTTTGTCATCATTTCATTGTGAAAGAATCAGCCCCGTATCATATTTTTTAAAATATTATCTTAATTTTTTTTACAAACACATGCAACTTAATAGTTATTTTAAATTATTATTAACATCATGGCGATAATTTATCATTCTATAATAGTTTCATAAAACAAACTGTGGAGTTAATACAGCTAATTACCTATTTATTTAACATTGACATCTGTGTAAATTTAACAATATTAAAGAATATATTACGTGTGTAAAATAATGGTTTCTTTCACCTAATGGTGAACAATAATTAATATGTGCAGACGTCTGAGTAAATAACAAAAGAATATACTCTTTACAATTTAATATTCACATTGTAAATAAGACAACTTAGCGAGCCGTTTTAACCTTAACTAATTGTGGCTAGGCTGAACGTATAACTTTTCAGCCCAAGATCATAAATAAATATCCAAGCGGCTTGAACTATGAGTACCTACTTATCAAACACAAGATTCGTTATTAAAGATCAACAGTCATTACCCATTATGCAAATAAAATTATTTGATATTGATTTTTATTTGAAGAATAAACAACAATATCAAATAATTTTAAATTGATATATAAAAGTTATTGTTTAGTATGTAATTCCTATGTATTTGATTTCTCCATCCTAAGGTTGCCTGGAAGAAATTGCCATGTGCAATAAGGCCGCCCATTATAATAATAATAATAATAAAGTTTATTTCTCACCAGTTACATAAATAAATGAGAGTTAACTATTAACAAAAAGTGAGCACATTTGGTGGGCTGTACCCGACTAAGAGTATCTGTATCTCAGGTTATCAACCCTCCACATAGTTAGTCTAAATTTAAAAACAAAACAACAATAACATTTTAAATATACATATAGTGAGGGTATACGTAACTTGTATCAATGCTTCGTTCGTAGTTCCTTTACTGTACTTTCTTTTACCATAATATAAGACAAATACATATCATTGTACTCTTTTTCTTTTCTTTTTGTTTTTTTTTGTGTATTTCAGTGTACAATAAATAAATAAATAGTTATATCGTTTACACTCTAACTTAAACAATAAAATGACTAGACGCACAGTCTCACTCGAAAAGTGTCCGCGGTAACATTTTGCCCATGGCGTCAATGGGGCAAACCACAGACATCAGAATATACAATTAGACTGGACAAGCCGCCAAGTTTATAGGCAGTCCCAGTGTCGCAATTTCTTTTCGGTTCTTATCTGTGAAAAGTTATTGTATTTCTTGGTAAATTTACTGATTCATTGCGATGACGGCATGTTACAATTGCACAGGATGGCATTTTGGGAAAAAACGGTAATTTCTTCTAATATTCGTGCGTCTTGACTCGTCTCGCAGAGCGTAAACTGGCAGCCGGTGTATGCTCGTTGAGCTTACATTTGTCGCACTTAAAAACGCGGCTTGCCCCATCTCCTGTATTGGGAAATCTGTGGGGCAAACTTTTCATTAATAATCACGTCACTCGCTACATGGCAAAATGACATAGTATGATTTGATTTGCATCCTTTTAAAGACACCATTTTAATGAATAATTTAAGTAAGTAATAATTTAAGCATAAATATAATATTAAGTAAACGTATTTGCCAAGCGAGTCAAATGTCGTAATTTTCCATACAAAAACGGGTCGAATTTTGGAACGCTTTAGTTTTCAGTGAGACTCCGTCCGATTTTTTTTATACGTCCATGTATACAATAACTTCACCACCATTCCACTGCAGGGAATACCATATACAAATAAATCTTCCCATACAGCATAACTATGGGGAGATTGGTTAAGTAATTGAAACGTTATAACAATGTCATCATCATCATCATCATGTGATTTAATGGTTTTCTTCATATCGAAATGCACTGACTTGTTATTAGAAGAGGAATTTTCTAATGACCAGTACATATATATGTATTACACACGATTCATTTTAATATGAGAAAATTATAGAGAATTAAAAATGGTTCAAATTTAGTACACAATAAGCGCGGAGATTATTTAAGTATAAAATTACATTTACCGCTACAATACAGCCTCAAGCGACATCCAACCTAACATACTTAGAATTAAGGTATAATTAAATAATCAAGTGCATTTCCTCAAGCATTTAACGTTGTTACAACCAACTTATCGAATTGTCGACATCAAAATCGGGGAGCAAGCACGTGCTTAGCGACCGAGTGAAATACTTTCTTTACAGTAAGACGTGGTACAAGTTATAAGCGGTTTTTTTATTCAGTCTTCCCTATTCAACCTATCGCAGTCCACTGCTGGACATAGGCCTCCCCCATTTTGCGCCAGATATCCCGGTCCTCCGCTTTTCTCATCCAGCCTCTACCAGCGACCTTTCGCAAGTTGTCAGTCCATCGGGCTGGAGGGCGTCCTACAGTCCCAATGGACGTATAAAAAGATACGGACGGACTGTCTTTAATACCTATGGCATATCAGTCGTCAGACTTAACGGATGTTTATTAAAGATAGTTGACAAGATAGTTGACTTTTTTTTTTGCTGTGGCAACACTCTGGGTGACAGGTGATTTAAACTTGTCCCGTATATTTATTTTAATATTTAATATTAGGTTACGTAAATAAGGCCTAAATATCATTGCTAAACAAGTTAAAACATAGAATAAGTGTTAACAAACATAGTTGAGTGGTTAAAACCAGTGTTAGTGCAAGTATCTGGAAATTGAAAGGTAACCGGCAACTGTCACTTTCAATTTCAAATTATTGTGAATCATTGTCATCGTTTTTCAAAGGTAATTAGTTTAAATTATACTGCAAATATATTATATTTATGAAAAACATTTGACTACCTAACTAGAAATCGATATCTGAGTGCCTGTCAGACGCGCGAAGAGGTTATCTCAATATAAACATTGAGTCAACCTCCAAATTGATTAACCAACATCTTTATTTGAAGTTTGATATTTAAATAATCAAAATGCAGACCCGTGGTGCCGTAGCTCGTGAGTTGGAGCTGACTTTAAATGAACTAAAAACTGCTAAGGCGTTGGTCAGTCAATTGTATGAGGAAAGAGATGACAGTGAAAAGGAGATGTTGGATGTCTTAAATAGGAATACTTTGTTAAAAAAAGAAATGGCTGAGATGCATACTAGGTACTTATTAGTAGATTCAGAACGGAACAGACTTCAAGAATTGGTAGATGGGTTTGGCCAGTGCAGCGATGAATATGTGCATGGACTAAGCGCATTTCCATGTTGGAACAGGAGCTACAGGAGGCCCATCACCACATATCCAACATGGAGACAGAGAAGATTGACACTGTAGCGGCCCAGAACCAAAGTTTGTTTAATGAGTTAGTTGTATGTGCACCCAGCCTAGTTTCTGCTCCACTTAGTACCTCATCAACTGTTATTGACTTGACCAATGATGTCACAATTAATTCACCAGTTGCAGAAGGTTCAATGAAGTGGAGCAAAAACAAGTATAGAAAATATGTTAGGATAAATAGATTTATAAATAAAACTAGGAAATTAATAAAGAGGCAAAACCGAACATATAGCAATGTTAAATGTATAAATGAGCGCAGACGTTTGGGTGATGAATTAGATGTGTATTCCATAATGTTAAATAATAATTTATTAAAGCATGAGACTCAAATTAATTTGTTTCAGTCAGAAATCAATAGTCTCAAAGAACAATTAGACCATATCACAAATATGTATAATTTGAACAAGAAGGAATATGCTGAACATATTCTTGCGATGAATCAGCTTATGGGTAGCCCGGACTCAGTCACTGACTCTCCGGACTGTCCATCTGGTTCAATGACAGGTTATGGTACCAGTGTCGGTCCCTCCCCATTGACATCCAACAATCCTGATAGGTCTTTTGATAGTAAATTATGTAAACAAAGTGATAGTAATATAGTTATGTTTAGCGATGGTATAGGAAAACATATGGGCCAAATTTTGAGTACTTGTTTGGGACAGCGAGTGCTTAATCATTGTTCACCAGGAGTGCCTTACTCTGAATTGATAAAAAAAATTTTGAATTATTCATTTGATAGTAATACAATATTAATCATATTTGTAGGCAACCGTGGTGATATGAACAAAAAGGACCTGATAAAATTTATAATTCTTTGTGTTTATTGAATGTTAGTAAAATTATTTTGTTCACATTACCATACAGTAAGAATGTGCCGCAGGAAGAAAATAATATTAGATTTAAACTAAATTTGACATTGGATTCAATAGTTTTTACCAATAATAAATTATTACATTTGATTGACATTAATAAATTGTTAAATTTTAATTGTTTAGTGACAAAAGATAATTATTATCTTTCTAATTATTTTAAGGGACAAATAGCAAACTCGCTATCTTATTATTTTAAATATTTAGCCAATAATATGGCTATACAGCCTGCTTTTTTTGAGCAGAATAAAAATACTTTAAGGACTTTGGAATTTGTTCCAAATCATTTAAATTAGATAATAAGACAATAGAGGCAAACTCTTGCATATCTAAGACTATGCATTTGACAACAGAGAAGCCAATTAGCAATTATTTAAATGTAGTTCATCAGAACATACAAGGATTCTCTGGCAAAGACCTTAGAAGTAGGGTTATTCTTAGAACATAAAAATGTACATGTATTATGTCTTACTGAACACTGGATAAGGCAACATAATTGTTATATTAATATAGATAATTATAAAGTTGGTAGTTTGTTTATGAGAGTGTCTGCTATTAGAGGTGGATCACTTATAAAGATAATTTAAAATTTAAAGAACGCAAAGATATTGTTGAACACTCTATTGAGCGAACTATTGAACTTTCCTGTATAGAGCTTGAGCAGTTTATTATAGTTTGTGTATATAGACCTCCATCTTCTGATTATAACTTATTTGAGACCACTATGGAGGAAGTTCTAAAAAAGGTTTGTAAATCAACCAAGAAGGTAATTGTATGTGGAGATTTCAACATAAATATTTTAGAATCGTCACATAACTCTGTCCAGTTTATTAATTTGTTTAAGTCTTTTAATTTAACCTATCAATTCGCTGAGCCTACAAGAGCTACTCCTACTACAGCTACCTGCTTAGATAACATTTTTTGTGAAAATATTATACTTCAAAAAGCAATAATTAATTGCTTACAATCAGACCATAGTGGACAGTGGGCACAATTTGAGCACTGTCATGTCTCTAAAATATAGATATTGTTTATAGGCCAGTAAATAAGAACCGAATTAATAGATACAAGGCTCTTGTTGACCAAAAAATTTCTCAATTACATTATAATGTATCAAATATAGACAGTTTATATGAAAACTTATTTAATGTTATATACTTTTTAATTTATATAACTTGAAAGCTACATCTTCGGATCCAATATTTATTGCCTTTGTTAGAAATTATTCAAAAAATTTTAAAAAAGTTGTCACACAGCCAAGTCGATCTATTTGCGTAACAAAATAATAGGTTCTTGGTAATAAAATTAAAGCCACTTGGAATATTATAACAAAGAAACATGTAAGAATAAGAGTCGCGATAATAATTTCTCCATTAAAATTAACGATAATATTGTTAGCGCGGATCTCGAAGTAGCTAGTGTATTTGAAAATTATTTTACCAATATTCCAATTGAAACAACCAGCACTTTAAATCAAGCTCTTCCATTGCTGGCTCTCTTTTGACATCTAGTGTTCTGAATGCAAAAAAATTTTTAGCTTTAAGCACATAACTCCAGACACAATAACCAAAACTTTCAAGGAATTAAATATTAAAAAAACAGAGATCTATGGGGTATTTTACTATCATAAAAGTAATTATTGATAGTATTGCACCCATCTAGCATTGATATTAATACTTGTGTAGATAAAGGTCTCTTTCCAAATTTAATGAAATACAGTAAATTAATACCATTATTTAAATCCGGTGATAAAAGTGATCCATCTAACTTTAGGCCCATATCTATTTACCTGCATTAAGTAAAATATTGGAAAATTATATTCAATCAGTTGCTTTCACATTTTAACGTTAACAAATTATTACATGAGAAACGTTTGGCTTCACAAAAAATAAAAATACTACTGATGCTGGATTGCACTTATTAAGCATATTTTTGATGCCTGGGAGGACAAACATGATGCAATAGGAGTTTTTTGCGATTTGTCTAAAGCTTTTGACTGCGTCGACCATAAAACACTTTTATTAAAGTTGAGACATTACGGTGTATCAGAATGCTCATTGAGTCTTGTAGAATCTTACCTCTCTGAAAGAGTTCAAAAAGTCTGTATTAATGGCACAAAGTCGCATGGTGCCTTTGCGCATGGAGTACCCAGGGTTCAATTTTAGGCCCTCTATTATTTCTATATATATAAATGACCTCCCTTATATTGTAAAAGTCTTTCGGATATAGTTCTATTTGCTGATGACGTCATTGATTTTAATGTTAACAGACGTAAGGAGACTTTTGACGATGTAAATAGAGCTCTGTCTCAAGTAATGCATTGGTTTACTGCTAATAATCTTTTACTTAATGCAAAAAAACTAAATGTATAAAATTCACTATGCCAATGTAAGGCAGTCGAGACCAACATAACTCTGAATAATGATCAAGTGGAACTTGTAAACTCCACTGCATTTCTTGGTATAACTTTAGATTCAAAGTTACAATGGGGGCCTCACATTGAATCACTGGCTGGTAGACTTAGCTCGGCAGCTTATGCTGTTAGGAGATAAGCTTGGACAGATGTAGAAACAGCAAGAGGTTTATTTCAGTTATTTCATAGTGTCATGTCGTATGGTCTACTGTTGTGGGTTCAGCTGCCGACATTAATACAATATTTGTACTACAAAAAAGAGCTATTCGTTTATCTACAACTTAGACCCCGTGACTCTCTTAAGGAACTTTTTAAAGATAAATATAATGACTGTAGCATCAACATATTTATGAAAATTAATTTACGTCCGTAAATACTATCATACCTTTAAAAAAAATTGTGACTCACACAATTTTAATACTAGGAATAGAAACAAACTTGCTGTTCCGGACTTGAGACTACATTAAAGTAGGTAAATCTTTATAGGAAGATGTATAAAGTTTTTCAATAAGTACCGCAAAATATTGTCGAGTTACCTTTACACATGTTAAAGCTAGAATAAAAACCACCTTCTAAAAAAGGGTACTACACTATTGACGAATATTTATGTGATAAAAATCCTTGGTCTTAAATTGCTCAGCTTTCAGTGTTTTGATATATTGTTACATTAAGTAATTGTTTTAAAAAGGCTACAACTGTTGAGTTTCTTGGGTGCTTCTTTCTCAACAGGCCAATCCACTGAAGCGCTTTTTCAAAGCATCAAATTCATATTTTAGTTTAGCATTTAACTGTTTTATTATATTTTGTATATTTTTGACGTTCATAAGTGCTTTTTGTAGGCCTAATTTGAATAAAGAATTTTGATTTTGATTTTGATTTTGACAAGTTTAGATATCTTGGGCATTTTGTTACCCCGGAACTGAGGGACGATGCAAATACAGAAAGGGAGCGTAGGGCGTGTCTGTGCGTGCTAACATGATTGCACGCAGATTTGCTCGTTGTTCTAATATGTCAAAATCACCCTTTTTAGGGCTTTCTGTACGTGTTTCTGCACGAGCAGTTTGTGGGCGGGCTACACGCAGAAGCAGTACAATGCCTTACGTATCCAGTACAACAATGCGTTCCAGTTACTGTTGGGGCTGTCCCGCTTCTGTAGCGCGTCTGGGATATTCGCCGAAGCGCGCGTGGATTGCTTCCACGCGACCATGCGGAACCGCACATCTTTAGTACGCAGGGTGCGGGCCAGCCGCAATGGTATATTAATTGCTTTTGCCGATCGCTTCGATTGCCTGTACCTTATCATTGTACAATGGTGCATAGGCAGACTGACATAAATATACTTTTTTAAATAGGTTACGTAACTTTTTCTGATTATTAATAGATTTTTTTTTTTTTTAATTATCCTATTTTAAAAAGTTGACATGTCCCGGTTATCGATGAATTTAATTATTCTAAGAAATTTAAATTGTAAAGTAATAGAATCTTGTATATTATATTTGACATTTTTCAATTTATTCTTTTAATTTAGATTGTATGTAATTTTTCAATTTGTGATCCATGTTGATTGAAAATAAATTTATTATTATTGTTATATTAATACAGCTGATGTCTATGATGTAATTTTTACAAATATTTTTGTATACTGATTTTAGTGTTTTGTAACGGTTTTGAACTTATAATATGTAATCGAATAGTTTTTTTACGTGTCAGTGGATATTTATTAATTATGTGACGCGAAGCGAAGGCCGACTAAATATTATGTAGAGCCATTCGCTTATGAGTTAGTCCGCATTGCCAGTGGTCTTTGCCGAGCGCATAGTTACGTAAGGGTAAAAGCGATAGTCATGACGCTTACGAACATATTCCGTGAGCGTAACGCGATCTCCAAACTATCTTGTGCGTATTGTTGTGTTTTTATGCAGTATTTTTTGTCACCTGTAAATTTTAAACATGGGACAGTGTTTGTGTAACTATGTATTATTATATTTGCAACTAGATTAATCGGAAGAATAAACTATTTTGTATTTTGATGTGTGCGATATTATTATTTTTGTATTTAGCAACAAGGTTACAAATAAATTTGTATTAAGTCTGTTTTTTTTGTTTTAATTGAATTTATTTGTCTAAATTGTTTTTGCGTTTTATATTTGACTTTTTAAATAACTTTATCGTTGTTTTGTTCTTTAAACATAGGTGATAATAACCCTTTTAATTTGTGGCAAAAAATCTTTTCGGCCATGTTTGCACATAACTAAGAAGTTTTTCATTTAATTAAGGCATTTTGATCTAGCATATACTAATTAAATGGAAAGTTAATATATTATTATTAACTTTTTTATTTTTTTTTTTAGTAAAGTTCATAATGTAATATAAAAATATATATTAATTTACACATCGCTATCTAGGCTCAATTTAAGCAAGGAGCTAGTAAAAAGGAAATATATTCTAATATACTTTACTTTTTTATGCGGTAAACCCGGAAGCTAACGCTTAGTTAAACAGCCGAATTCTACATAATCACAATAATACAACAAATGGGTCGTCAAAGTTTTATCATCATCAGCTCATTAAACGTCCCCACCGAGGGGCACGAGCCTACCCGTATAGGGTGATTAGGCCTTACTCGTCTCGCGGGTTCCAGTCGGGATTGGACGACTTCACACACAACCTTCGAATCTCTTCGCGATGAAGGTTCCATGTTTCCTTCACCGTAAGAGCGTCGGATAACGTACATATATTTTCGAAAATTCGAAAACACATTGTACGTGTCGGGATTTGAACCTCAGCCCTTCCGGGGGAAGGTTGACAGTTCACACATGAGCCCGACGCTCTTCGCGACGTCAAAGTTTACAATGAAATGATTATAAGATAATTAATAATAACCGTGTACTTCCCGGAAAATCTGCATTTGATCTGATTAAATGAAAGTGTTCATAATTAACTCGTAAATTTGGTCTTTGATCATTTACAAAGGTTTTGTTTTGCTTGTTAATAATTTAGGAATCAGGAAGTAGTTTAAATAAAAAAATACAATTCGATACTAACCTAAATCTAATTAACTTTATTGGGAAACTATTACAAATGAAATTAACTATTTACAAAATTAACAACTGAAATAAACAACCGTTTACTCTTAAAATCAAATTTACACACAAATATAAAACACTGGGTATGTATGGAGCGCAAAATCACAACCACCGACAAGCTTACCACCTGAAGAGCGAGAGCGAAAAGAGAGCGCGCTCGACTGAGCCATCGCTTATATAGGCTTGGGGTGGGGAGACTTTGCCTTCCATACGTTCTGCTTATACGGCCCCTCCTGATCGTGCGCCGTCCTCGCCGCGCTGGCAAAGACGTCTTCTCCCGGGGAACTGGCAAGGACGGCCGGACTCGGTTCTCCGTCTTTGCTTGCATCAGCGGGGCTAGAAAGAGCACACGAAGGTTCACCGACATCGTCTTCAGCGTTATCTGTTATCGAAAAAAAATTGAGCTGTTATAAATATAGGAAATGTACACCACGGCCTTCTCTATCGTTCATCACACTTACAAGGCCCTCATGCAAAATAACTTTCAAATAACAATATAAGTACTTTGCTTTCAAAAGTATTCATACATCTCCTCACATGATATCACACATGCTCATACTTGAACTTGTACAAGTTCCCACGTTTAAAACGTGAACCAGGACTACGCCTGCCAGGACTAAGCCTGATGCGCATTCAAAGAACGCGACTTCCGGGACAACACCCGCCAGGACTAAGCCTGATGCGCATTCAAAGAACACGACTTCCGGGACAACACCCGCCAGGACTAAGCCTGATGCGCATTCAAAGAACACGACTTCCGGGACAACACCCGCCAAGCGTGTTGCATCTGCCAACAACTGGTATTATGCGCCGCTCGGGAGTATGCTGGGCCGCAGGGCGAACATACTTCTCGCACTCATACGCATCTATACGTCATGAGCGCTACTGTAACATAAAAATCACATAAAAACGTTCGTTTAGGTGCAAACTTACTTTCAAAGAACGCAGCGCAACTCTCAGGGCACCATTCGCCTTTCCAGGGAACCATGTATTGAGCTGCAGCCTGCGTTGTTTTGCCTCTGGCTCCGCTCAATAACTTTAGTTCGTAACGATCACTTGGCAGCACTTTGGTAACACGGTATGGACCTCTCATGCCAGAGTCTAGTTTTCCCACGGACTGCGAGTATTTTATCACAAATACTTGATCGTTGATCTGGAATTTTCTAGGTGGGTGCCTCTGTCGGTTAACTCGAACATCTTGGCTCGCCTGATTTCTATCCAGTGACGCCTTTGCAGTGCTTCTGCCGAGTTCCCTTATAGCCTCGCGATTTGGACTCGAAGTTTCCATAGCGATGTCGCGTACTAGCGCACGAATCACAGGAGTGGTCGCGTTTGTGCCAATTAACAAATACAAAGCAGAGTACCCTGTGGTTTTCTGTTTAGTTATGTTTAAAACTAATTGAATTTTACATAAAGCATCAGACCAAATTGATTTCTTATTACTACTTTCGATACGAATTAAGTTAAGAACAGTCCTTACATAACGCTCGCTTGCCCATTAGAGTGGTGCATTTCGGGCGTTATGTAATGGATATCACAGCCCATATCGGACATCCAACTAGTGAAGGCTGACGCTTCAAACATTCGACCATGATCACAAACTATTAGCTTTGGAGTACCAAATAATGAAATGGCGTTATTAAAGACACGTTTAAGTTCATGTGTGTCTTGCCGGTACATAGGATAAAGCAATGAAAACTTAGTGAATGAATCGACTAAAATAAAGACAAATTTGTAGCCATTAGATTCAGGTAGGGACCCAGCACATCTACATGAACCGTGTCAAAAGGGACATCAACTTTTTCCCACGATGTAATCGGTTGGCGAGTAGCTCTAGGGACACGTTTCTTAGAAATGCAAACGAGGCAATGAGAAGTGTATTTATGAACAAATCTTTTTAAACCTGGAAACCAGAAATATTTTAAAATTAAGTTGTAAGTCTTTTCGGCCCCGATGTGCTCATGCTCATCGTGAAAGATTCGCAGTAGACTGAGCCTGTGTCCTTTTGGGATATAGCAGAGTAAACGCGCTTCTTCACCCACTGGTGAATAGCGGTAGTAAAGGACATCATTCTGACACACATACCGATTGGAATCTAAAGAACCATCTCTAAGCTTTTGGATGAGCTCAAGAGTCTCCAAATCAGCAGATTGGGCCATCTGTGCCCAATTTAATGGGCGTTCGATGTTATTCACTTGCAACGCTGGTGGATTTCTGCTTAAGTAGTCCGCATGACTCATCATCACGCCCTTTCTGTATTGAATTTCAAAGTTAAAATCTTGCATATAGATCCACCAGCGTGCAACTCGTGGAAGGAGATCCTTCTTACGCTCTGTTGCCTTCAAGGCATTGCAATCCGTTACGATTTTAAAATTAATCCCGATAAGATAATGACGGAAGTGTTGCAGTGCCCTGATGACAGCCAGCGTTTCCAACTCGTACGAGTGATATTTCGCCTCCGCACCCTGTGTGGCCTTACTAAAGTAAGCTATAACCCGTTTGCTACCGTCAACATGTACTTGCATAAGCACAGCGCCGTATCCTACACTGCTAGCGTCCGTGTGTAATTCGGTGGGAGGTTTGGATCAAAGATTGTAAGGATAGGCTCACCGGTCAATTGTGTAATAAGGTCTTGTCGAACTCGATTTTGATCAGGCCCCCACTCGAATTTCACATCTTTCTTTGTAAGCCGTGAAATACACGCGGTTTTCGAAGCGTAACCCTTAATGTAACGCCTGAAATACCCCGCGAGACCAAGGAACTGGCGCACCTGTCTAACGTTAGTGGGGGTAGGTGAGTTTGCTAACGCTTCAATTTTATGCGGGCTCGGTCTAACCTGACCATGACTAATAACGCGGCCGAGATACTCCACTTTGGTAGTAAGGAAAGAACATTTACGTACGTTAATAGAGAACCCTGCCTCGGTTAGAGTTTTCAGGACATCACGCAATAATGAAATACCCTCATCAACGGTCATGCTGAGCAACAGAATGTCATCTATGTACACTAGAACGCTTCCAGCTTCAAGGAATTTACGTAGGGTATTATTAATGATCCGCTGAGCAGACCGGTAGGAGAATTACATAACCATATGGCATTTTTAAGTACTCATTATGGCTCGGTAGTAACAAACCGGTTTTGTGAATCGATTCCTCATCTATAGGGATCTGATGAAACCCTGACGCCATATCTAATGATGTAAAGAATTTCGAGCTCCCAAGTCGATCAATATGATCATCGATCAGAGGTAAGGGATACCGATCCCTGACGGTAATACGGTTCAGCGCACGAAAGTCTACACACATTCTATCTGAACCGTCCTTTTTCTTCACTAAAATGACCGGACTAGCGTACTCGGAATTCGATTCCCTAATGATTTTTTTATCGAGTAAGTCTTGACATATCTCACGAACTTTAAGTTTTCTTGATGGGACAAGCGATATGGGTGATACGCTACAGGTGTATCACTTGTTAAGTTGATGGACATTTTGCCGGTACTTACTGTTGTTGTTGCCGTTCCTGATATCAAAAATTGTGAGAATTCATCTACAACAGCCATCAACTTAACCAATTCTGCACCTATAAGGGGTGTATTGTTTTTCTCATTACCAGTACCTATCGTATTTACGCTGAATTTGCTATCTGACGCGTGTGTTAAGTATTGCCTATGCTTTGTACGAATAAACGTAACGCCATCACGATTAAGTACGTCCGTACCTATAATAACTGGTGTACTCATATATGATGCAGGTACAATAACTAGATCAACCTCAAGTGCAATATTACTGAACTCTACTGTCAAGGTAACATATTCGCGAGCAACGAACTCTCTACCGCCTAAACCCTTTAATGAACAACTAATTTGTTTTCGCGGTCCAGAAAAATGGTCTACCACTGCAGATGAGATTAGGGATACGTTAAGCGCACCACTATCAATAAGAATATCAACTGGTATTCCTTGAATTACCGCTGTACTGATATCGCTGTTACCCTTTGCTGTATACGAGTTACATAGGTTGACCTTACGCTGACTATTATTACCGTTCTGAGCTTCTGACCGTATCTTGGCAAAACATACACCTTCATTGTGCCCTTGTTTCTTACAAAAAGAGCATACCTGCTTGGAATCGGTCTTAGAGTTACTATTAGTCCTTTTAGGACACGCGCTTTTAAAATGCCCCAGTTGACCGCAAATAAAACACTTGGTCTCAGATCTAAAGAAACTACTACCATTATTTCTATTTGTACGAGGATTAGGATGCACAGTTTTATTTAAATTCCGACAATCGATCTTGCGGGTAGGTTTAACGTAGGTAGCTAGAAATGAAACCAAGCTTTCCGTAGTAAGATTAGCGTTAGTTGCCGCCGCACGCACCTGTATATCGCTAATACCGTAGATCACTATATCGACTATAAGTTCATCGCTTAGACCTTTGACTACCCGTAAACGTAATAGTGAACGACGTGCGTATTCTGCGTACGATAAAAACTTATCTGACGTTAGATTAATAACTTCATGTAAGATTTGAGCGTAACTAACTTTCTGTGGCATAAAGATTTAAATTCTTTAACAAAATTTGACCACGATCTGTCGTTGGTAGCCCAATCATTCAACCAGGTTTTCGCGTCACCTTTCAAGCAATGAGCTACGCGGGAAAAGCACTCAAAATCGTCCCAACGATTTATACACCTAGCCCTATCAACTTCGTCGCACCAAACTTCAAAATTATTTACAGACGGGTCAAAATTTGAGACGTAATAGTTGTTATTCTTAGCCTTCGTTAACGTTCCTAATGCGTCAACTATCGCACGAGCCGTGGCGTTGGGACTTTTATCTATTGGAGGTGTGTCGTTACAAACCGAAGAAGGTACGTGCGAAGCACTAGCTGTATTCTCCTCAATAGCAGCTAACCGCGACATAATTGAACCTAGCACACCTTTAACCGAATCATCATGAGGGTAGGTTTGAGATTTTATTTGACTGCGATGTGAACTAGTTGAATGCGACTTGGATTTTTCACGAACATGTCGACTGTCAATATCACGCGAGTTACCACGTCGAGAACGCATCCTTCTGTGATGAGAACGTGATCGTGACCGTGACTTTTCGTTATACGATTTATTATGGCGTGAACGCGGTCTATTATGCCGGGAATACGACCGCGAACGACTATGACGCGAGCTTGAACGAGACCTAAAGCGCGAATGCGATCTATCGTGTCGGGGTTTGTTATAACGCGAACGAGAACACGATATATCAAGGCGCGAGCGTGAACGCGAACGTCTGTGGCGTCGCAGTGGAGACTGGTCACGGCGATCGGACGGCATTATAAACGAAAACGCACACAAAAAGCACTTAAAATATTTTAAGGGTCAACGGTTGTTACTTAAATCTCAAGGCAAATATGTGGGCTAAATCCTATCCCACTTCTGATTTTAGGAATCAGGAAGGTAGTTTAAAAAAAAATACAATTCGATACTAACCTAAATCTAATTAACTTTATTGGGAAACTATTACAAATGAAATTAACTATTTACAAAATTAACAACTGAAATAAACAACCGTTTACTCTTAAAATCAAATTTACACACAAATATAAAACACTGGGTATGTATGGAGCGCAAAATCACAACCACCGACAAGCTTACCACCTGAAGAGCGAGGAGCGAAAAGAGAGCGCGCTCGACTGAGCCATCGCTTATATAGCTTGGTGGGAGACTTTGCCTTCCATACGTTCTGCTTATAATAAATATAATTAGATTATCGTAAGTTGAATTTAATATCCATTATTGGAGTTCAATTTTATTTATTTTTATCTATACAAACAAAGAGGTGTTTGGCCTCCATCTAAAATTGTACTTAATATTGAAATAAATAATAAGTCATCATCATCATCATCAGCTCATTAAACGTCCCCACCGAGGGCACGAGCCTACCCGTAAAGGGTGATTAGGCCTTATCGTCCACGCGGCCAGTGCGATTGGACGACTTCACACACAACCTTCGAATCTCTTCGCAGGCGTGCATGAAGTTTCATCTCGATGTTTTCCTTCACCGTAAGAGCGTCGGATAACGTACATATTTTCGAAAATTCGAAAATACATTGTACGTGTCGGGATTTGAACCTCACCCTCCCGATAGGAAGGCGACAGTCCACACCACTGAGCCACCGACGCTCTCAAATAATAAGTAAATAAATATCCACTGACATACATATAGTGCCATTTATCCCCAAACTAAGCATTAGCCTGTAATAAGGTTCTAAATAATAGATAAACATACCTATATACTTTTTTAAAACATACATATTATACATAGAAACATCCAGACCAATACAAACAGCCATGTTCATGCTCACAAATATTGTACTACCCGCAATCGAACCCGGAACTCTAGTGTTTAGTCGATGTTTCAACCATTACACCAAATGGTTGTCGAAAATACGAACTCGTTTAGATTAACGAATGTTAAAGTGAATAATTCTAAATTTCTTTATTAATCAGAATACGCCTTTCTAGTATCGTTAAATAGAATAATTCAGTATCGTCTGAAAATATCTGCAACAACCCAGTATTACATACATTTCACGCTCAATAACATAAAGAATGCAGGAAACACTATATCAAACGATCATATTAGCCTCATCAAATACATAATTCCTTATTCCACAAGAATTCCTTATTGTGTTGGAATATATCATCATCATCAGCTCATTAAACATCCCCACCGAGGGCACGAGCCTACCCGTAAAAAGTGTATTGCCTGAGTCGTCCACGCGGGCAAGTGCGGGTTGAACGACTCACGCACAACCTTTGAATCTTTTCGCAGGCGTGCGCAGGTTTCCACACGATGTTTTCCTACTTAAAAACAGAATACTTAAAAACAAATAATTAATTAATTTAGAGTCGGAGGCTCATTGGTGTGGACTGTTGCCTTCGTATCTGGAGGGTGCAAGATCAAATCCCGCCACTTACCAATATATTTTGGAATTTTATGTACGTTTATCCTACGCTCTTATGGTGAAGAAAACAACGTGAGCAAACCTGCGCACACCTACGAAGAATTCAAAGGTCGTGCTGCAGTCAGCCAATCCAAACAGACCCGCGCGGACGACTAAGGCCTATACACCCTTAAGAGGTAATGAGCTGATGTTGATATGTTAATTAAGATTCCTTGACTTACGTTTAGTAAATGTTAAACAAAAACCGCCATTTTCATTTCAGGAAATCTATGATCGAATTATAAAGTAGTTACCATACGAACAGTAATCGTGTTACGCGTTCAAATTGACACTAAATATGCACAAACGGACAAGTGAACATGCAACTTCGCGTATTCGGGTTTACTTCAATATTCATGATATTTTCGTTATCTAATAACCCCAAAGTTACGTCACAATTAGAAACATGTGTAACAATGACCGCCATTGTAATAGCAAAGTGACGCAAGTGTATCGAAAGGTTTTATTTCTTTTGGTAATGGAATAAAGCACACAATGCTGTAAGTTCATATTACACGTGTTTTTTTTTTTCATTTATATAAATACATCATCATCAGCTCATTATACGTCCCCACCGAGGGCATGAGACGACGACCACTTGGTCGTCCACGCGGGCCCAGTGCGGATTGGACGACTTCACACACAACCTTCGAATCTCTTCGCAGGTGTGCATGAAGGATTCCATGTTTTCCTTCACTGCAAGAGCGTCGGATAACGTACATATATTTTCGAAAATTCGAAAACACATTGGTACGTGTCGGGATTTGAACCTCAGCCCTCCCTCACAAATAAATGCACAAACGGACAAGTGAACATGCAACTTCGCGTATTCGGGTTTACTTCAATATTCATGATATTTACGTTATCTAATAACCCCAAAGTTACGTCACAATTAGATATAATAATAATAATATGTAATATAAATACATACAAATAAATACGTAAGTAGGAAAATATTTACAGGAGGAAGCTTAAAGCTTTTAATAAAATACAACTAAATCTATCCGCTTGCTCCCTCTGTCTACACTTGTCCAGCTGTGAAGACATCTGCAGCTAGCATCTAAAGTCCACCTAAGAAAAGGATAGCTATTCTAACACTAGACCAGTGCATCAACCCATTCTTGTGAGGTATCAATGGTGTAGCTCTTAATAAAAATTTGGTTTCAAATATTTCTACCGAAATACTGTTTGGTATCTAAGTAATGTCGTAAATAATTTAATTTTATTTTTTTTCCGCTCCTACATTGCAAAACAGCTGAAGCCTATAATATTTATCAAAATAGTGTACAATATTGTAAACATTAAAAAGGTCTACATAAAATTCCCGATGTATGTTTATCTCTCATGGATATCCCACAATAAAATGTTTTTGGCATTTACTTTATACGACAAATAATGGCTGATTTCGAAGCGATTTTAACCAATACAGCATTAATTCTTATCAAATTAAATACCTTAAATAAATTGTGATTGAATGTAGATTTATATGACCCTATACAGCATATGATAAAATGAAATTTTCGAAGGTATTACAGATTTAAAAATTGCGAACGTAGCGTTTGCAGCGTCCCACCTGACCAGGCAGCGGAGCGTGCCTATTACGAATACTATTGCACCCATGCGAAGCATGGCGGGTCGCTAGAGTGAACCACTATTTCTTATAATAAAGCTGTAGTATCTTAAGTATTTTTTATGTTGCTTACTCTTATTACAATTTGATCTTTAAAACATAAAAAATACATGTTTGCTGATTGAAAAAAAGCTTCATTTGTTACAGATTGCATAACACTATAAATTGCTGTAAATTATATGGTAAGGAACTTTTTTATATAATAGCTATAAAAAATTATAAGACAATTTACTTAGAGTAACTCAAAACTCATTTATGCCTTAGGCTATTATAGACTTTGAACTTAATAATAACCATAAGCTCACTTTAAGATCTAGACTAACAAAGCAAACCTTTACCGATTAGCCCATTACCAATTATTGAATTATTCAGACCAATACGATCAATATGTCCATGTATTTACATAATTCATACTGTTACGTCCTTACATCCAATAGTAATCCTGAACACTAACAATTGTAATGCATTCTAACAAGTCATTCTTGTAAATATAGTTTTTAATTCCATGAGTTAAACGACTGGTAAGTTGTAAATCAGGATTGTGGCCCGTATTTTGTAATTTCATCATCATCATCATCACTCATAAACTTCCCATCGAGGGCACAAGCCTACCCGTATAGGGTGATAGGCCATAGTCGTGTATGCGGCCAAGTGCGGATTGGACGACTTCACACACAAGCTTCGAATCTCTTCGCAGTGTGCATGAAGTTTCCTCACGATTTTCCTTACCGTAAGAGCCGCGATAACGTACATATATTTTCGAAAATTCGAAAATACATTGGGATTTGAACCTCAGCCCTCCCGGTAGGAAGGCGACAGTCCACACCACTGAGCCACCGACGCTCTTATATAACTATATAACTGTTTATTTACACAAACAGATAACTGTCATGGTATTAATATTGATAGTTGTTAGTTATACAAAGTCTAGACGATGGCGGCGAGATTCGTATATGCTCAAAAATAATCGAAATAAGTATCCCGAATGCACGACGGCACACATACACATATTACCTTACTTATTTTTCGTCTTCGTTATCCTAAGGTTGCCTGGAAGAGATCGCTTTGCGAAAAGGCCGCTTTTGCCCACTGTATTGGTTTTTTGTTGTATTTAATTTATTGTGAGTAATAAAGAGATCATATCTATTATTTCGAATGAGCGTACATATACCTAAACAAAGAGCCTACAACTGTATTCTCTTTGGCGGCTCATTTTTCTGGCACGGATGGCGTATCTACCTTTATATATACATAATATCATTGCGTGCACAGAGCTTATGAGTAGGGTACGCAAAGTGAGTGACAATTATCGTAAAAACAATAAATAATTTACAATTTTGTCAAATTGAGTGATGTTGATGACAGTTCAAATACCGATATGACATGACATGACAGTCGAGACAACCCGGAGAATCGCCAACATATTAAATGATACCCACTTATTCGCCCATTTGACGACCCATTTAGTGTTCGATTGATAGGTCGGCTGCAACACCAAGGGTTCCGGGTTCGATCCATGGGTAGTACAAACATTTGTGTGCATGAACAATGAACATGTCTGTTTGTATTGGTCTGGGTGTTTTCTATGTATAATATGTATGTATTTACAAAAAAAATATGTATATAAGTGTGTTTATCCGTTGTTTAGTATCCATAATACAGGCTTCATGCTTAACTTTTGGCTAGATGGCGCTGTGTGAATGTCAGTGGATATTTATTTATTTTTCTTTGCAGATATGAAACCATAGGCGATCTGCTGTGAATTTGACAAAAATGACAATTATTTATTGTTTTTGCGATAAGTATTACTCACTTTGCATACCCTATTCATAAATTCATAAGTGCTCGCCACTCTGTCCAATCATTGGCTCTCATACAGCGTGTCAAAAACACAAATAGAATACAGTAATCCGATCCCAAAAACGTCACCCGAATTGTTTAATCAGTAAGTGTAATGCGTTTAAATGAAATCCCACGAATGTTTTAAGCCGCGACTCGTGTCAAACATTTGTTATTTCTATGTTATTCGATTATTTACTAATGTTTATACTGAAGGATCTATGGCGTAGCAGCTACCGCCTTTGGTTGACGGGCAAGTAAAGCAATTTTCGAAATTTGCTTGAGTAAACGGATTATTTGTCAAAGAAGTTTTTTTTTCATAGGAAGTGCAGCCGCAACGAATGGCGCGTTTTTGCTAATTACCCGTTTTATTGGTTGACTGTTTGGCTTAATGTTTCCTGAAGCAAAGCGAGGTTTTTATAGTATACTTTGTCAGTGACGTGCACAGAGGTTATGAGTAGGGTATGCAAAGTGACACAACCCGCAAAAACAACAAATAATTTAGATTTTCGTCAAATTAAGTGCTGTTGATGACATCAGATCGCATATGGTTTTAAATCTGTAGAGGAAAATGGATGAATAAATGGGAATCAATTAATATGTTGGCGATTTTCCGGGTTGTCTTGACGCACAGGGTATGCACTGCTTCTGCCATGGTCCGGCGTATCACCAGGTGAGCGATCTGACCGTCCCGTTCTCATAAAAAATGCTCAAGTGTGAATAGGTTTTTTGAAAAGCGCATCACGGTTATATAAACAAATAATTCGGCCATTTGTACGGTGACATAAAATGCAATGAGCGTGCGCAATCGGCCATGAGCAGTGCGCTGTCGGTTATGCAGCTACGTTAAATGGATGTTTCCTTCACTTGACCACGTAGGGATTCCATATCCCCCTGTTCTAGAGGGACATCGAGTGACATGTGCTTGAGCAAGCCAAATTGCATTTGTTCTTTCAAGTTGATTGGTCTTAGTATTGATATGGGTTCCTACTGATGTAATACAGTATTTTGTGTGTACAGTTATATATATATAAATCTGGCACTGAATTTAGATGTTTCGTTTACAAATTATTAAAGCGAAAATTTAAATAGCGAAGGACAGTGAATGTTTAGCAATAATGATTTCGTAATACGTATATTAAAATAAGTAATACGAGTATATCACGACCAACTTTGCAAATAATGTGTATCGTTACATTATTTGCAAAGTAGGTGCTTCTATGTCCATTTCTGGAGAAAATTATAGCCTTCGCCAATGACTTCCATTGTTAAGATCCGCAATTTTATTTTTATAAACTCTTCAATTTATTCTACGTTTCCGAATTAACTTCTTCCTATAATAACAACAATATCTCTTCTTATCATACCAACTGGTTGACTCTTATTTTGCTAAGATTATTTTTATTTAAATTAACGAACGAATTTCTTCATTTATTATCCATAAATAGCACAGGTAATACCACCACTAGTTCCGACCATTAGTTAATTTAATAAGAATGCAGCAGTAGTTATACGTCTACAAATGTTTTGCCCTAAAAATTACAACAACATGGCCGCCCTAACTCTTCGCTTTCATTCTAGAACGTTCCGGATCTCAACCAATTTGCCGTCGCACTGACGTGTCTGTGATATCCTTAATGAAACCGATTATCCACTAGAGCCGGCATTATGATTAATAAATTGGATATTCTTTGTAGTTATCCCAGCCCATTTACTGATTCGATTGCGTTGGTTCTTTTCGCCTAGTTTGTTCATTCCCTAAGGGTTTACTTGTAGTATTCGTTACAGATTTTTTTAGGTTGCTCCGACAAGTAATTACAGTTTATCCCGAAGGAACGTGTTTAATGCTGATATATGACAAATGACCTTTTTATAACGTAAGGTATTTTTATTTCATAGGTATTATAGTAATACACTATGTACTATTGATTAAGTTTGGTGAGCCATTTTATGTACAGTTACAAAAGTAAGTTGGATGAGATTTAAATAATAAGAAGAATAATTTACAGACTTTCGTGAGTGTAATATTTGTAAATATCCCTCCCTGGTTGGAACTGACAGGAATTTAAGTGAAGCATCTTCCCCTCTAAAATATTACGTAAAATTCAAGATAAACTTCGCGCACACGGGTTATTAGTTTGAGGGAAAATTAATAATGTCACACCACATAGGCTGCAAATATTTAACAGCATCCGTGGCTCATCTGTTTATATTACACATTATATGAACACGTCGTGTTCAGTAGAAACTTGTTATTGCTTTGGTCGATCAATCAAACTGTACTTGATAATAGTTTGCACGAAGTAGGAAGGAGTGACAAAATCTTGCTGTTCATTTAACTTGTCAGTACGGAAGATAATAACAATATTGAACATTAGGTTCGAGGTTATAGAACTTTATTTAGATGTGCAGATTAGTTTCTTGATAAAACAAGAGATGGCGTTGACTGTCTTTTGCATCTCTCGCCATCATTTAGTTTAATACTAGTAACATGAACACCTTGCTTCTTAAACAAATTTTTGACTATAGATAATATAAATTTTATGAGTGTTATAATAAAAGTTCCCGTTATAGGTCACTGATGCCTATAAGCAAGTTTTATACTTCATCAAGACCGAATACTATTGAGGCAGACGATTTCTGGATCGGCGTTGAGCTAAGCGTAGTGCGTGCGAGTAAGTTCGATGAACGAATTACGAAATGTCGCTGGTGGACACTTGAATGAGGAAAGTGGATGAGAAAAGTGAAGGACCGGTTATTTAGCAAAGCATGGGAAAGACACTTAGATAATCAATTAATTAACGAAATACACAATCATGAAGAAATTTCAACCAAAAAAATGACCGAACCGCATGACATACGTATAATTATTCAATTAAATTTTTACCTTTATGCATCATCGAAAGAGTACAAAATCAAAGGTACGAGCACACTACTGTCATTATGACATGAAGCGAGCGACGTGATTATGAATGAAAATTCTGCCCAATGGACGCGATGGGTAGTTTTTTTTTTGCCGCGGATAACTTTTTGGGTGAGATTGTGCTTCTAGTTTATTTTGTGTATTTCTAAGGAGAGATATAATTCAGCATTGGACGGCTATAGTAAAGAAAGAGATACAACTTGACAACATCTGTGGTTTATTTATTTGTTTAGAGGTAGTAATTAAAAATCTCACGGGCAGCAAATATAGTTCGAATCCAAATGATATTTAAATACCCATTTTTGTCTAGACACAAGAAATATTTCGTACTTTTGTAGGCACGTTTAGCTTTTGCCAGTTGCCATCTGTTGGCCGCTGTAAAAATACACCTAAAACCTACTATTCATCTATTTAGACCCAAATCAATTAAACTGAAACTCAATTACACTGAAACTGTGACACGTAAAATCTGCTTTCTAACAACCGCCATCGTTGGCGTCATCATAACATGGGGCCATACCCATGACATCAAATACAATTATATACTGCACAAGCCGAAAATAACTCCGAGCGTGACGTCAAATAAAATCGCTTTATTTTGTTATTTAACTCAGCAAGAATTAAAGGTCAATATGTCAGTGAAGTCACCTAAACGAACTTTTTATTGTATACCGTATTTATAATTAGATTTCAAATGTATTGTTGCTTGAACCACAACAATTACGGGAACTAAAAATAATCTTAACTCATTTAAACATTGGTTTAAATTTATCAGTTAAAAGGTTCTATTATGAAATTAAAGTTACAATTTCGATTAAAATAGAGAGCAATAGGAAACCACAGCATTTGAAGTTTTAGTAAAAATAAGTTAATAGCTTTTTAGATTTTAATAAACAACCTGAAACTGATTTTAACGAGAATCCACAACGAGTAATTGGTCAACTAGTACTAACTATAACAAAGATGTAAAAATAACCGTAAGAATCATATCATCATTAGTCCCCACCGAGGGGCACGAGCCTGCCCGAAATGTGTGGAAAGGCCGTACTCATCTTTGAATCTCTTCGCAGGTGCGCAGGTTTCCTCAAGGATGACATATCCTTGAGGAAACCTGCGCACACCTGCGTATATTTAATTACGAAAATTCGGAAAGACATTGAATCTGCCTGTTCTACCTGTACTCTGATATTATACGAGATACCATAAGATATTCTTCGCAGTAAACGTAACCTAAAAAAAAATAAAAAAAACTAATATAATAAAACTAAAAAATTAAAAAAAAATTATTATTCCAAAACAATAGAAGCTTACGTTATTATTTTTAATAAAAAAGGAACCGCCTTCAAAATATGAACTAAAAAGAATAAAATAATTTCTATTATATACATCACCTCTATTTTAATTTTTAATAAGAAAAATCATGTATTAATGGTAGTAATATAAAATAATCATTAACTTGTTAATATGAACGTAATACTTATACTTTTTGAAGTCGGTGCCAAACCAATTTTCGAGACAACGCCGAACGCTGTTTTATTTATTTCTTTAGATGCCCGACCGTCTCTTTAAAAAGTGTTAGATGTTTACGCTGTGACACGTTGTATGCATAATTACGATAACTTCTCTGCGACCTTCAGCAAATGCAGCAAGTGCTCACTGGTGTGCAAGCGCTAAGCTTGAGGAATGATTGGTTTAATATTTAGTCGTATGGTTTTCTCTAAGTAGCAGCTTTCATTTTGGTTTTGTTGGTTTGGCACCGACTTCAGTTATTATTTACTATTTGGTTTGCCTACGGACCTAGATAAAAAATGAAGGGTACATGGAGTAATAGTCGCGCAAGGGAGAACCAAACTATTGTCAGCGTGCTGCTCGTGCTTCAGAAACAGATGAGCACAAAGAATTTCGGTTATCAAAACATCGTAAAAACACTCATGTGTCAAGTTTCGCAAAAGTCATGTATGACAGTATTGTTTTCCTTTAAATGTGTCTAAAAAAAGTCCGTGACAGCATGTGTCTATCTTTCAAAGATAGCCACTATAACCTTTTTATTGCTAACCAAATTTGTTCTAAAATAATGCATTCTTTGCGAAGGTGTTTTCATAAACATCATATTAACTCTTACCCAAATAAATACGATATTCATTACAAGTATTTAATGGAAAACTTTCTAAATTACTGTTTACATTAATCGAATTAAATTGATATCTTAGGAGATATCGCAGTTTTAACACACCTATATGAACGGATTAGCGGGATAAAGTTAGCGTTAGCACAGAGTTACTATATTAATTAATAATAATAAAATTAAAACACTAAAACCTTCTCCTGAATGTTACAAATTCTTTATCGAAAATCGCATCGAAATTGCTTCAGCCAAACGCGAGATAATCGCGGACAAACATACATACTTACATACATACAAACATACATACATACTAACAGGCCAAACTGAGAACCTCCTTTTTTGAAGTCGGTTAAAAAGGGCGCAGCACACGCGACGCACGGCTGCCGCGCGGTACCACATTGCCGAATTTTTCTAAAATAAAAAGATTTTTCTAAAAATAAGTAACCTTTGTTTTCCTTATTACATCATCTATCTGCCGATAAAGTCCCATCCAAATCCGTCCAGCCGTTTCAGAGAGTACCCGGAACAAAGTGACAGACAAAAATTTTAAGGGTATGTACTATATATTTTAATATGCATGTAGTAAAAACGTTTTTTTCAATATTACAAAAACAATCTCCAATTTTATTTATATGTCATAAATAAAATTCAATATGTCACGAAACAGTCGGGACAGCTTGGAAAATTAATTACCATAACACTGCGTGTTATTAAAACAAGCGATGGCAAAGGGATCATAATCAAGAGATTGCACAAAACAGGGATCGTATATCGTAAACGTATCTGCGAAATTTATAATTCAGAAATCGTATACATATTAGTTTCAATTGTGAGATTACTTAAGTTGGCATATTTTTATATAGTATAGCGGCTAGCCTTCGGTAGGCTACCATCGAACTCAATCGACTATCGCATTGGTCAGTCGCTGGATTGGTGGCTGAGAAATATTATCTCAAGTCACTTGGGAATGCATGCTATGCCGTTTGTCCCCGCTATAAAAAAATAAATAAATATCACCTGACATTCACACAGTGCCATCTAGTCCCAAACTAAGCATTTAGCCTGTAATGAGCATAAACATACTTAAATACATATACATATGTATTTAAGTATGTTTATACATATACATATTATACATTAAAAACACTCAGACCAATACAAACAGACATGTTTGTGCACACAAATGTTTGTGCTGCCCGGGATCGAACCCGGAACCCGACATCTGAACCAATTACACTACATGGGTCGTCAAAAGAAAGAAAAAAATTAGTAATTTAATACATCACTACACAATATTTTTTTATCTATGGTAGTCGTCAACACCTACTAATCCGCAGTGGGTACGCAAATGGGGGAGCCATTTGCTTACCCACTGCTAACTATAACTATGCTAAATAAGGCCTGTCTAGCACGTTCAGTTGCCTAACGTCTAAGTTAAGCAGCAATCGGAACCATGGGTTACATGAAGGGCGTACGAAGCCCTACAAAGGCCAAATATTATACCCCAGGATGACCCGTACCACCTGGTTTTATAATTATAAAAATATTTAATTTTGCAAGGCTTTACACCAGTAAAGACTTGCAATATTAAATATTATTATAAAACACAACAAATAAAATATTAGTACTCACCATTTGTTTATTATTAGCACTTATCACGGTCCAACGATAGATTGATCAACTGAGAGCCGTGTAATGGCGTCCATCCGCCATTTTGATTATCCATTGTGCGGTGATGGCCGCTTCCGGTCGCGCGCACGTGACTAATGTCAAGGTCGATAATGATCTACGATGCGGTGCCCTGTCTCTACCTCTAGTGATGAATTTTGAATCATTTCCCTTCACTTTTCAACTGATTTAAAAAAAGGAGGTTTTTCAATTTGGCCATATTTAAATAGTGTCTTTACAAAACGATATCTCTTGCTAGCTATCTATAGAAACAATTATGTTATTGTAACTTCAACTCTTTGATAGCTTTAGAAGTCAGAAACAATAGAATTTTAATTTGTCTGGAGCCTTGGTGTTTAATTAGTAAATTTTAGAAGTTATACGTTAGTTTCACATAAATGTTAATGACGATTTTGTGTCATCATTTTAATACCGTTAAAGTATTAAAAGTACTACTGTTTTATCTGATTGAGATAATTTTTCCTCATTTATATATTAAAGAGTAAAAGATGTAAAGTATACGAAGGTTTTAAAATATATTAATGGAACAAAAAATATTATACAACATCAACCAAGGCAATTATTATCGTTAGCCTTAAACGTCATACCTTAAAACAGAATGAGTTACACTTGGATTTTTTAAAAACTAAAATTACCTGTTTACGCCTATAATTCATTCACATAAATCCTTCAATCAGAAATGAATAAAAATGTATAGAATTCACATTTATCCATAGAAATATAATCGTTTTAAGAAGAACACGCTGAGATAGGACCTAATTGGATTTCACAACATAAAACCTATTGGATGTTTTTTTCCTTTTCTTTGTGTTTAATGTGTTCTACTGCACTGTATTCTATCGTTTATTTCAAATTGCTGTATATACCTGTTAATCTTCTTTTGTTTATCCTTTTATTATCCTGATGTTTTTGTCTATTGTAAATATTTTGTTTATGTTGCTGTTATTTTGTGTTGCGATTTCCAATAAACGTTTTTCTTTCTTTCTAAGAGATCAAAAACAGTAATTTAGCTAATCAGACAGACCATTTTCCTATTAGAAATTGCACATGGGAAACAAAACAAAAGCTTTTTAAAGGCACATTGTAACTGATAAAGATTGTTTGGTTCAAAAATATACTTTTATGTAATAATTAGTTCTGTATTTTTAAATAACATATGACTTATTATGCTATTTGTTGGCTAATAGTACCTAAATACTTAGCTGACTGTCTAGCACATGTGAGACATTGTATGTAAGAAAATCTCCGTTACTATATTTTAGAGCTAATTTATTTATTTAATAATTTGTTCATCAATCTATAACGACACACTGCAGAGCACATGCAGATTTGGAAAGAAACCCATTAAACCTGGATTAATAGAGTTCAACTTAAAATTATGCCTTTGGAAAGTTTGAGCCGTTACCCATCACGCGATTCGGATTGATGAGTGTTATCCACAATCTCCTTATTTTCCTTGGCATATAAATGAACTAGCTTTTGCCCGCGGCTTCGCTCGCATTAAATTCGGGATAACACGGTACTTGCATTTATCACTATACATACGATTTCCCCTCCCTCCAACTTTAAAGGTTCCCGAAACCTTCAATCAACCGTCAATTTCAGAATTTTTGATTAGCAAAAAATATGTTATAGTGAGCTAACCTTAAAAGATAGACATATGCTGTCGCGGACTTTTTTGTAGACCATTAAAAGCAGAACAATACTCTCATACATGACTTTTGTGTAACTTTAACCGTTAACGCAGCGTACGCAGCGGAAGCTCCAAGTATGAAAAAATACCCCCGATTTTGAAACATTTTTAATTACTGCTCCGCTTGTATTACTCGTAGCGTGATGATATATAGCCTATAAGCCTTTCTCGATAAATAAGCTATCTAACACTGAAAGAATTATTCAAATCGAACCAGTAGTTCCTGAGATTAGCGCGTTCAAACAAACAAACAAACAAACTCTTCAGCTTTATATATTAGTATAGAAGTATAGATTGTACAAGACCAGACACTAGTTGCAGATTCAGTAGATGTTTCTGCTGTCAAAATTTAGGTGTAAACGTTTGGCAATCTTCGAATCTTAATACAAATGCTAGCTCGAACCTTCAATAAACTGCATTCGAGCTTCTCCAAGCCAAGCTCGTAAAGGTCCGATGGTGATTTCTACATAAGTGTTACCCAACATTTTCGGGCGACGATAAAACTGACCCGGACAGTCCCCAATAAACATACGATAAGAACGGTTCCACACCGACCCTTAACCACTTTTACAGCTGCATAAAGGTCCTTTACTACACTCGGAAGTTGGGAGTTCATTGAAAAAATAAATTGGCATCCCACTGTGTGCGATATATCGATACCTTTTTCAGCTCCTAATGGCGGATGTCTCTAATGGATAACTCGCAACTGAATATTGAATATGAATGTGTGATCAAAAGGAGTGCTTTGAGTGTTTATATTAATATATTGCTTTGTCAAATCTATTACATATAAATAAAAATATAGTTTCTGTTTGTAATATTTATATAACAATTCTTTTCTTGATGCATATATGAATTAATGTACGGTACATATGCCAAAATAACAATTTTTAATATGTTTGTCTGTCTGTCGGTCTGTGTGTCTGTTCCGGGTAATCTCTGAAGCGGCTGGATGGATTTGGACAAGACTTTTTTGGCAGGTAGCTGATGTAATAAGGAAATTCATAGGCTACTATAATTTCAGACATTAAGTACTTTTTATTTTTAGGAAAATAAAGCAATGAAATACCGCGCGTCTCGTGACTTAGCAAAGGAATTTTAGCGCAGGGTAACACCTCGGGGAACAACTAGTATATAATAAAATTAAAATTGGTAATGCCTTATCTCATAGCATACAAGGCTTAAAATATCATGTCGCCTTCTCTCTTTTAACCTATGGTAGTCAACTATTGGATATAGGCCGCATTTAGCATCAGACATCCCGGGTCCTTCGCTTTAACATCTTGCCTAAATCAGCGACCTATTGCAAGTCGTTGTTCCACGAGGCCGGAAGGCGTCCAACGTTACAAATTCCGAGATTGTCTTCCCTTTACAACTCGTCTGCGCCAACGGCCATAGCAAGAGGCTGACAGCCAATTAAATTATCACAGATTTGACCGACGACTGCCACTTGCTATTCAATTATTAGGTGACTCGCTTCTGTGTTACGTGTAAGATATTGCCTCTAGGCATTAAGTTCGCCCTTGTACTTTTTTAAGGTGCATAAAGTTTAAACAAATGTGTTCATGTTTATTAATCTCGTCAATCTTGTACCGAATTTTGTTACAAATCCTTGAACATATTTTCACAACAAAAGAAAATCTATTGTCAGATATCTCTTGGAGATGAAAATCCTTATCAGATAAGGAATTATGATAATGTTGCAGTGCAAGTTTAAACCTACTACACCGGGCTTCGTTTGGAGGGAAACCGATAATCGGTCGTAATTTAAATTGGCTGCTGGTCGCAAGCTGTTTCATTATGCCACTCCGATAGACATTTCTGCGCTTATTTTGGCTGCATCCCGTGCACCGGGAAATTGAATCTTTAATGGAAATGGTTTAGAGTAGATTTTGGATTAAAATCAAGAGTTCCTAATATAACCGCTGATTATCGATTTTTAATCTCCACTTTAGGAAGAAGTGGACCTTTTGTTTTGCTTTTAGCGGGTTTGCAAAATATGAACATATATATTGCTTGTGCCCGCGGCTTCGCTCGTGTTAAATTTACGGTAAGTCGGTTATCCTTTCCTGGTAACGAATACATAATATTATTTACACGCTTCTTTTTGATGATATTATAGGTACGTCTTTTAATCGATTTTAAGCTCCATTCTATTAACTTTATTATTTCAGTTTCATTTATTAATACATTAAATCTTAGTGTTACAATATGACCATTTCCCGCGTACGCTAATGTCAAGAGAGAGATATTAGTGACGTGACATCTTCAACTGATTAGGGATGGGTAGCGTTGGTAGTTTCTTTTCCGTCTAAAAGTACCCAGAAAACTGCGCACCATGAGATATCTACAGAGAATAATCTAACAAGATACTCAAGAATTGAGCGTCGATGGCTCATTGGTGTGGACGGTTGCCTTCTGATCTGGAGGGTTGCAGGTCCTAATTCCGCCACGAACTAATGAATTTTTGTTTTTTTTTTAGTTATATGTGCGTTTATACGTCGCTCTTACGGTGAAGAAACGTGGGCGCGCGTACGAAGAAATTCAAAGGTAGTGCGTGAAGTCGTTTAATACGCCCTGGGCCCGCGTGGATGACTTAGGCCTATATACCATATACGGATAGGCTCGTGCCCCTCAGTGTAGACGTATAATCAGCTGATGATGATGACTCAGTAGTGACTTTTCAAAATATTGGTACGTACGTACAAAATTATATTCATTTTATATCAAATAATGGAATGGCAGATTCATAAATTATAAATTGGACCTTTATCATAGTAAGATATGATAACCCATAAATGCCATATCTTAATATATTTCGAGTAGTTATTGTAAGATGGACGGATGATCTGGTTAAGGTGGCGGGTAGCAGATGGATGTCAACTGCAAGGGATCGGTCCGCGTGGAAATCATTAGGGGAGGCCTTCGTTCAGCAGTGGACATAATTAGGCTGTAATCATGATGATGATGATTGTAATATTATGATACCCTTAGTAATATTGATAATGATGGAACATTACTAAATCTATATCTATACTAATATATAAAGCTGAAGAGTTTGTTTGTTTGTTTGTTTCTTTGAACGCGCTAATCTCAGGAACTACTGGTTCGATTTGAAAAATTCTTTCAGTGTTAGATAGCTTATTTATCGAGGAAGGCTATAGGCTATATATCATCACGCTACGAGTAATAGAAGCGGAGCAGCAATGAAGAATGTTTCAAAATCGGGGGTATTTTTTCATACTTGGAGCTTCCGCTGCGTACGCTGCGTAAACGGTTAAAGTTACACAAAAGTCATGTATGAGAGTATTGTTCTCCTTTTAAAGGTCTACAAAAAAGTCCGCGACAGCATATGTCTATCTTTTAAGGTTAGCTCACTATACCATATTTTTTGCCAAATAAAAAATCTGTTATTGACCCCGAAACCTTTAAAGTTGGAGGGAGGGGAAATCCTATGTATAGTGATAAATGAAAGTACCGTGTTAACCCGAATTTAATGCGAGCGAAGCCGCGGGCAAAAGCTAGTATACTAATATATTTGCGTTGTACAGAATTAATTGACTGAACAGTTACGTGTGTTGACGCGGCAAACACACATCAATGCTGATTAATCATTGTTTAATTGATAAGCCCGGTATCCGCCGTAGGGCGGGATTATATTATACATTTATAATGAAGTTTAATATGCAAACTTTGCAATACAAGCAAGAAATTACTATGCCATGTGTTGACAGTAGATTAAAATAACTTTTCAGTTAGCATTATACTCACTCAACGCACAATGGAGCGAGCTATGCTCGGGGTCTCCCTTAGGGATAAGATCAGAAATGATTTAATCCGTAACAGCACAAAAGTTACCGCCATAGCCCGCCGGATCACAAAGTTGAAGTGGCAGTGGGTTGGTCACGCATGTCGCAGAACCTCGGGCCGTTGGAGCAGACGAGTTCTGGAGTGGAGACCGCGTCTCGGCAAGCGTAGCGTAGGACGCCCTCCGGTCCGATAGACCGATGACTTGCATAAGGTCGCTGGTGGAGGCTGGATGAGAAAAGCGAGGACGGATATCTGGCGCAAAATGGGGGAATTGTACTATTTGGTACCTTTCGTAAAAAATTAGTACCCTTCTATTTCAAAGTTATAAAGAGTGGTCTCGCCATTACAATGCTTAACTTTTTAAGGTGTCTCTTCACGAAAGTTCCGTAAGAGGTAGTTTTACAGTTTAACTTAATTGTTAATAGGTTCTTCTACCTCTCACTTGGTTCCAAGTGTGGAAATTACGGCACAAACCAAAGGGTTACACTAGTGTCGTGTTCATATAGACAGTAGCTTATATCCAGCAGTAGTCTGTTATAGTCAAACTCAAAATAAACCAATGCTTGACAGATACTGTAATAAATCGAATAAACCTTTTCGATCATAACCCTTTGACCGCCAATGGCACCTTAGGGCGCCAGCACAATAGATTTTCAATTGTGTCTGGATTCCCGGCGTTCAACGGGTTAGCTTTGATTTTGAAAATAAGTTATGCAATAATTCACAGCTCTACAGGAATAAGTGTCGGTGGCTCATCGTCATCCGATCTGGGTGATGCAGGTTCAAATCCCGCCACGTACCAATTTATTTTCAAATTTTCGAAAGTATATGTACTAACGTTTATCCGACGCTTACGGTGAAGAAAGACATCGTGAGGAAACCTACGCACGCCTGCGAAGAGATTCAATAGTTGTGCATGGAGTCGGCCAATTAAAACTGGGCCCGCGTGGAATACTAAGGCTTTATCACGGATTTTTTTTTACGGATTTTGAAAATATAAAATGCACAAGAAGACCCGTGTCTTGTACACTTGCAATCACCACAATTACATAAACATCCGCGAGATTACATCCATCTTGATTAATTACGATATAATTGATTTGCGATAAGCACCCTCGGCTTGCATTATGTTAATATTATCATACACTGCTACTTAGAGACAACTGTAAACTTAATATATATACTAATGTTTGGTATAAAAATAAAACCTGTGGAAGGCCGTTTATAAAGGTTTTTGTAAATGTCACATATATTTGATTAGTTTTAAGGAAATTTTCTTAATGTCATATATATTCGATAAGGTTTAACACAATTTAAGCTCTTAATTTTTTTTGAATTTGATAAAGTTACAGTCACTTCAACGAGAACTTAGTAGATCTTAAAGTAATATTATATACGTCGCAATGTTTAAACTTCTTGTATGTGGTCAAAATACATCATCAGCTCATATACCGTCCCCGATGAGGGGTACGAGTCAACCCGTAACGGGTGTTTGGGCCTTAGTCGTCCACGCAGACCCAGTGTAGGTTGGACGACTTCACGCACTACCTTTGAATCTCTTCGCAGACGTGCAAAGGTTTTCTAAACCTTGCGCTGTTTTCCACCAAAAATAAACTGTGTATAGACGAAGTTACTGCCTAGAGGCATTCTCTACCAGTTTACCTTCATCATCATCAACATCAGCTCATTAAACGTCCCCACCGAGGGGCACGAGCCTACCCGTGTAGGGTGATTAGGCCTTAGTCGTCCACGCGGGCCCAGTGCGGATTGGACGACTTCATGCACAACCTTTGAATTACTTCCCAGGCGTGCATGAAGGTTTCCTCACGATGTTTTCCTTCACCGTAAGAGCGTCGGATGACGTACATATATTTTCGAAAATTTGAAAACTCATTGGTTCGTATCGGGATTGAACCACAGCCTTCCGGTAGGAAGGTGACAGTCCACACCATTGAGCCACCGACGCTCTTCAGTTCACCTTAATGGCTAGAAAATTAGTACCGTCTCAGCAATAACACTAATAATAATAATATTTATTTATATCTAAAAAAACAAAGCAAGTTCCATATAACATTTCAAGCTTATACAACTTATGAGTTAATTGTATAAAGAAAATAACCAATGAAATTATTAATTACAAAAATTGTAATCTATATCTTATACTAATATATAAGCTGAAGAGTTTGTTTGTTTGTTTGTTTGAACGCGCTAATCTCAGAACTACTGGTTCGATTTGAAAAATTCTTTCAGTGTTAATAGCTTATTTATCGAGAAAGGCTATAGGCTATATATCATCACGCTACGAGTAATAGAAGGGAGCAGCAATGAAGAATATTTCAAAATCGGGGTATTTTTTCATACTTGGAGCTTCCGCTGCGTACGCTGCGTAAAACGGTTAAAGTTACACAAAAGTCATGTATGAGAGTATTGTTCTGCTTTTAATGGTCTACAAAAAAGTCCGCGACAGCATATGTCTATCTTTAAGGTTAGCTCACTATAACATATTTTTTGCTAAAAAATTCTGAAATTGACTTCGAAACCTTCAAAGTTGGAGGAGGGAAATCGTATGTATAGTGATAAATGCAGTACCGTGTTATCCCGAATTAATGCGAGCGAAGCCGCGGGCAAAGTTAGTATATAATAATATTGGGACTTTAAGGACCTATTCTTTAGCAGCGGCCACTGCACTAGGCTTTCGCCTGAAACACAGGAACCCTGAACGATTACATGATTGTATTAACAATGGCTGGCTCGTAAGGGCTTAGCGCTCTACAAGTTAAATGGCCATCCCTTTTAACTCAATTTAAGTTAAGATCATCGTTGAGTCTTCTTCTAGAATATAGCCTAAATGGCAAATATCATTTTAAAATTATGTGACGATAACTCGTTCTTTAGTTCCCGTCAGTAAATCGTGTTTTTACGGTACGCGTCTTATACAGCAGGCGCGCGTCGTTTCAACTGATGCCGAGGCGGGTCCTGTTGACCTTTTTATGTATTTTTTTTGTTTCGTTTTACATGAAAATTTACGTTATATTAATGGGTCAATAAATGATTTTTCTTTCTTTCTTTCTTTAATTATCAGATTCAATTAACATTTAAACTACATTCTTATAATCAAACAACCATATTAATGTATGATATGTTTGTAAGTCAAAGTACTAATTAAGTGCACGTGGCTTAAATAATGCAGCTGCATATTATGCATCTCCTCGCATAGCGATCGTTTTTATATTCCATTGTGTAATTACTTCGCACTTAGTTGATTATAAAAGATAATACAGCGCGTATTAGGCAATAAAAATCTTTCTAGTTCATCATAAAACAATATTATTATGACAATTCTGATACCTTTTTTATATGAAGAGCCGGACATGTCATACACACAAATTATTGTACCGTCCGAGGATCGAACACGGAACACTAGCGTAAGAGCCGACATCACAACCATTTTTAAAATAAAAATAATAATATCCACTAACATTTACACAGGCGTCATCTAGCCCCAAGTTAAACGTGAAGCCTGTATTATGGTACTAAACAACGGATAAATATACTTATATCAATTTTTTTGGTAAATACATACATATATATACATAAAAAACACCCAGACCCTTACAACAACATGTTCATGCACTCAAATGTTTGAACTGCCGGGATCGAACCCGGAACACTAGCGTAAGAGCCGACATCTCAACCATTACACCTAATGGGTCGTCAAAAATGGGTATCATCATCATCAACAGTCTACGAATACATCGTCCCACTGCAGGGACAAGACCTCATAGCCATGGCAATGATATTCTGTATATACTCGTATAAAGGTAGATACGTCATCCGTGCCTCAAACGAACTGCCGAAGAGAATTCAGTTTGTACTCTTTTGTTTAGGTAAATGTGTTCGAAATGCGAAATATTGTATGTGTGCTGTCACTGCATTCGGAACACTTTATTCGATTGTTTTTGTGAGCATATCACGAATCCATATTTTTACATCATGAGCCATGGTTGGGCTCACAGACATCGAATATACAATAAGACTGGACAAGCGCCAGTTTATACGCAGTCCCAGTGTCGCAATTTCTTTTCGGTTCTTACCTGTGAAAAGTTATTATATTTCTTTGGTAAATTTACTGATTCATTGCGATGATGCATGTTACAATTGCACAGGATGGCATTTTGGGAAAAAACGGTAATTTCTTCTAATATTCGTGCGTCTTGACTCGTCTCACAGAGCGTAAACAGCAGCCAGTGTATGCTCGTTGAGCTTACATTTGTCGCACTTAAAAACGCGGCTTGCCCATCTCCTGTATTGGAAATCTGTGGTTGGGCTGTAACCCACCACGTAGGCTCCATGAGGAATGGTGAGTGTTAACGACTATCATCCTAAGGTTGTAGCCGGGACCGACGGCTTAACGCATAATAATCTTTCTATTTCTTCTCAGTGGAAAACTACCTCCCGAACCAGTGGTAGCTTCATTTGACATTCATAAGTGTTCTTTAAGGACCTAAACTGAATAAACACTTTTCATTTTCATTTTCATTTTCATTATTCGGACAAGCGGGTGATTCAGCTTACAATATTCTAGCCAAAGTGGGAAAATCACACAAAGTGACGTTTTTCCGCGGGATTCGAACCCACAACCCCCGCAGCCGAAAATTGAGCCCACAAGACCACGGAAGAGGATTCATGGTGTCATCATCAGCTCATTAAACGTCCCCACTGAGGGGCATGAACCTACCCGTAAATAGTGTCTGGGCCTTAGTCGTCCACGCAGGCCCAAAGCTGGTTGGACTAGTTCACGCACAAACTTTAAATCATTTATCATTTATGGTATACAGGAACATTATATCAAGATAAACTTAATTGTTTCAGGTTTATGATTCCGGCTTAAGCTAACTGGCATTAAATGTGAGTATATAATAAGTAATAATAATAAATATTTATTCGCTCCATCGTTCAACAAAGTTTGCTAAATATAAAACCATAAGTAACAAATGTTCTATGTACTGGCACCACAAACTTGTACAATAGAAGTAGATACAAAAATATGTTGGTAAACTCACTAAATTATACCTACTTGTAACGTACGACAAATGAACTCTACGTAATTCAGCCGTGGACATAAGTCTCCTCAAAAAAATAAAAAAAATTAAAATCTATAATTGTTTATTTTTCTCTTTAAGTTTCGGCAGATTTTGTTTTTATTTATATTTGTCTTTTTCTGCTTCCAAGAGTTTTATCAATAATATTACAATTATTTTTATTGTTTCACTTTATATCTTTTAAATTCTGCACATAATATAACTAAGTACTTTATTGCACAGGTTCTTGCAGATAACGTTTTCAAACATGTTTTTATCACCAATAATAATAAATTAATATACATGACGAAAATATATTAAACAAACAAGCAAGGTGACTTAACCTCAACCAAGTCTTTACCCAAATACCAGGTAATAAGATTCAATTGATGTACAACGTTAACAAAATCGGCATGGCTTACTTATTTCAGGCGAAACACGCGAGTTTGCATTTAGGCATATCAAGTATGTACAAGCAAATTTCGACTTAATTTCACTTTATTGAATAATATTAAGTTTCAAAATGCCGTGGCATACTTATACTTATGCATACAGGGTTCAAAAAGAGACGTTTTACATGTGCTAATTAGTAACCTCGCCATATTGTCGATACTATTAGGTACAGTCGGCCATGGCGTAACATTGTTGATCTGTCACGCATAATATGACACATTTTTATGCTAGTGTGACAGATTCGCAAATTAGTATCGTACTTTCCACCATCCATAATAAAATACTAAACCTTATTTTTATACAAGCGCAACTTATTTCATAAGTTCTTTTATTGATCACCTTTGATTTCAATATTTTATTTTCTAAAATACTGAAACTAAGAATAACGTTAACTGATTTATAGTGAGCAATGTCGTCACAACTCACTACGCATGTCTTTTGAATTTTCGAAAATACGGACGAAGACCGGACAAACGTTGTACCATGTAAGAATTATAAAAAATATTTTTTTTCTCAATCTTTATAACGAAAACCGGTAAAAGCTTGAAATACAATACGTGCATTAAACAATGACTAAATTATTAGATATATATATTCACGATACATATATTAGGAAGTTATAATGAAATTGATATTTAAGTGCATACTGCCTTTGCTTCATTAAATTATTTCAAAAATTTTTTTGTGATTTAATAATAAATTGTGAGCAGTATTTCTGGAAATAGTTTCACTTTGTGTATTCTTAATTCCTATGCACGCTACTGCCCTCGAAGGTCAATGTAAAGGTTTTATACAATTGAAGTTATTTATAAACTAACAAATACGACCTTATGCGACACGTTTTAACACCCACGGCGTAATAACTCTAGAGGTTAGAAACCATTATGTCTCGCTTTGACGTAGCCTTTGCTAATTGGGTGCAAAGCAACAGAAAAAGCGAAATGCCCACGGAATTGCAAAAATTAGGTCGTGACGTAACTACTCCTTGATTTAGTGGTCTAACGTTTAATTTAGATTGATCTGGGGTTGTGAATTAGAAACCGCGCGGACATCGCATAGTGAAACTCACTTTGTTCAATTTTTCCCAGTTTGGAAGATGAAATGGAACATAATTTAATACTTCAGAGCACATGTTATACCCTCAGTCGCGGCTTTTAACTTCCTATTCCAATTTAACCTATCGCAGTCCACTGCTGGATATAGGTCAGCCCATTTTCCGCCAGATATCCCGGTCCTCCGCTTTTCTCATCCAGCCTTCACCAGCGACCTTTCGCAAGTCGTCGGTCCATTTAACTTGTAACTTCATTCTTCATTAAGTTTTTGTTTTTTATAATTGCATCTGTAGTTATTACCTATCAAATTAACTTCTGGTGTTTTTTATGCTGTCTCTTAGGACTAAATTATTTGTTGTTTTTGGTCATTCAAGGATCGCAAGAGTTTTATATTTTTTTTATAAACTTCTTGATCATCACACGATTAAGTAAAGTTGTTGTATAAATAATAATTATTTGAATTCATCGCATCGTCCATGACCGCAATGTGATAATTAAACGTATCACATAACCGTCAGTTAAGTTTGGACATAAAATGCACAACGCCACGTAAATTACCATTACTTGAGTAATTTAACTAAAATGGACACACGGATTGTCACGGATAGTGTGTTAATGCAGTGGATTATGTATTAATAGTGATGTGCTATCATTTGAATAAGACGATTTAAAGTATCGATAAGTTAAATATTAAATTTTAACCTACACTCGTGCTAAAATCACAAAAAATCGTGCTATAGAGTGCCAAAACAATAAGTCTTATGTTGTGTCTGTAATATCTTTATGCTCCTATCGGCCCTGTGACAGACTCTTACTGACTGGCACACTGTAACTTTATTTGTTGTTATGAATAAAATGATTGAGCCTTTTAATGCAACATAGTAACGTCAGCTTTAGAGTGTCTTTAATTATTAAGAACCAAATAAATTACTCGCCTTAATTATGTTGAGTAATTTATTATTACACTAATATTTAAGTGATTACAAAATAGATATGAAAAATTTTCAAATAATTCCATGATATAAAAAGTTCCACTAACAACTTTATGTCGACACACGAGATAGAGCACGAGATACATTTATATTATATAATCTTATTTTGTTCTATAATGCTATGAGAAAACAAAGCTATCAGTTTGTAACAAGCAAATGCTAATACGCACGTACTTTAAAATACAACAAATCTTTGGAAACAGATATTTTATTACCAGAAAAGCGTGAAGTGTGATGAAAAACCTTTTTTATTGTTATTTGAAAAAAAATTAGAAAAGATTAATTTAAGAGAGAAATTTTGAAAAGAGGCATAGTTCTCGGAACATATTAAAGACACAAACATATTAATAACAATGTCATAGCATAGGAAAAAAAATACCTATTTCAACAAAAATACCTAAAAGTAACCATTCTATCGATAAACAACAGAAACCAAGAGTCACAACACTATCCGAAGATGGCTCGCCAACGGCCTTAACATCGGAAGCACTTGACACCGTTTGCCGATTGTTTGACGACTCGATACTGACTACACATAATATTCTGCGCATCTCCATGTTTACTTGTGTTCTCGTACAAATTGTTTGTACATAAATAAACAATTTTAGGTCAATAATATAGCGATGAAACGATGCCACATGTTAGTTATTATCATCACATCAGCCCATTATTCGTGCCCACGAGGGCACGAGCCTACCCGTAAAGGGTGTATAGCCTCAGTCATCCACATGGCCTAGTAGGGATTGGCTGACTTCACGCACCACAACCTTTGAATCTCCTCGCACGCGTGCGCAGGAATCACAAAGTTTTCCTTCACCGTCGGATAAACGTACATACTTAATTTCGAAAATTAGAAAATACCTTGGTTGTGGCAGGATTTGACATGCACCCTCAGATTGGAAGGCAAAAGTCCACACCAGTGAACCACTGACGTTCATGTAAGTATGACTTTTATATTTATTCACGATTTTATTCGTGCCAAAGCATGGCTCTTCCAAACCTTTGACTTGGCATGGGCATAGCAAAGAGCGTCGGTGGTAGGGTTTCTCATTTCTCGACCTTTTTTATTTCTCGGAGCACGAATTCTCGACCACTATTTCCGGGAATTCTCGGGTGTCGAGAAATATTGAAAAGCTCAAAACATATTTGATTTAACAATAAAACTATACTTTTTATGCAATATTCAACATTTATCAATGACCAACGTTTATTTTTAGTTTCATGTGAGTTTAATTTAACTATAGAAAACTTTAATTAAGCGAAAAAACTCTAGCGAGATCTTCTTATCATTATTTCTAGTTTCTACAAACAAATATACTAAATAGTCTTTTTCTTTGAAAAAAAAAACAAATAAAATATCTTCTAAAAACAATGTCATCATGTCACCACAATGAAACTTAGTACCTTACATACTAAATAATTTATTTTAGTCTCAGTCTGTACTACAAACTTTTCAATTACGTAGCATAAAACGACAGTTTAATTCCTTATAAAAAATAACAATCAGACTAGCTTAATAATTACGAGTAACAGTAAGGTACATGTTCCTTAGTTTAGTCTTTGTATCAACTTTTCAATATTTGTTATAAGTAAATGGAGTCTTTTCTTTACGTAAGTTAACATAAAAATCTAATAAATCATTAAAAATCTTAAGACCAATTACAATCACAATTTAAAGCGGAAACTGCTTCAAAAGCTAACCCACGATGTCACGTTATCATTAAGAAAATAAGCCTTTAAAAATACAAGGGCATTTATAGCATCATCTGACAATCGGTTTCGTATTTTTGTCACAAAGTTTCCAGACAAGGAGAAAACACGTTCGTTTTCTATTATGTACTCTAGTATAACGTATTAGAAACGTTTTTCAGAAACGTAATTAGCTGGGTCTTCCTGAGAGGAACTCAAATCTTAATAATTACAACGACCGTGTGAAATATCAAATTTCGGTGCCCTCCTCTAATAGGACAAATTATTTCATTTAATTTCGCACGACGCGTGGCAGAGCCGCAACGAGAACGCAAGCGCGTTATCAAGTTTTTAATTTTTTGACTGAATTTCTCGATTTCTCGACCACTTTTTTCTCGTCTCGAGTAAGGCAAAATTTCCCGGGAATTCTCGGTTCGAGAATTCCCGAAGAGAAACCCTAGTCGGTGGCTAAATGATTGATTCACAGGTTGTGCGTGAATCCGATCAATCCGCCCTGGGCCCACGGCTTAAAGTTTTGGCATTTTATGCCGTCGGTCCTTTTAGCGTCAGTGGCTCAATGGTGTGGACTGTCGCCTTCCTACCAGGAGGGCTGTGGTTCAAATCCCGACACGTACCAATGTGTTTTCGAATTTTCGAAAATCTATGTACGTTATCCGACGCTCTTACGGTGAAGGAAAACATCGTGAGGAAACCTTCATGCACACCTGACCTGCTAAGAGATTCGAAGGTTATGAGTGAAGTCGTCCAATCCGCACTGGGCCCGCTTGGACGACTAAGGCCTAATCACCATATACGGGTAGGCTCGTGCCCCTCGGTGGGGACGTTTAATGAGCTGATGATGATGATGAATATAGACCGAAGATCGTGGGTTGGAATCCCGCGATGAAACATCTCTCTGTGAGATTATTCCAAGTTTACATTAAGTTACATTGCAGGCTGAATCACCTGATTGTCTGAATAGAAAGATGATTCCGTGCTTCGCCTTTAAGCCGGGACCGACGGCTTAGTTTTGCCACTTTAAGCCGTCGGTCCCGGCTACAGTTTTAGGATGGTAGTCACTAACACGCCCAATCCGCATTGAGACTACGTGGTGGGTTACAGCCCAATTTCCTCATAGCTATGCTGTTCGGGGAAGGCCTGTGTCCTGCGTGGAACGTTATAGGCTAATGATGATAGGCGATCATCAAACGAACAAGCTAGCCGCTGCTAAGCCTTCATCAGTGTGCCAAGAAATAAATGCGGTATGAATAAAAACCGCTGCCTACTATAAAAAAAGCTCAAAAGGGTTTTGACATTGACAATATTTCCATTGTCTCAAAACAAAGAATGTGACTTTAATAATTAAAGAATTTAATCCTCATAAAATGAACTTTGTCAACAATCGCGTTACCCGTCTCGAGATATTGTTTGCTAACGTTCTCTCTAAAATGATTTTACGAGTTATCGTAACGTTCATAAGGACGGGCATATTTTTATGCCTAGAAGCCTCCGTCTAGTGGTAATAAAGTTTTTTTATGTAACGCAGTGAACAGGATGGTCAGGACGATCACCAGATGGTAAGTGGTATGCCTGATCATGAAAGAGCGTCAACAAATCTGGGGGCACGGCAGTGCCCCGCCAAGTCGAGCGCGAAGCAAACACTGCCGTACCATCCTTTACAGGATCCATTTCGCGCCTTTGAGAACCTTTGGATAATACCAGAGTTTCGTCATCTAGTAAGATATAATAACTTACTTTAAATCCAAAATTTCAAGTCTGTAGGTCATTTAGTTCCGACGTAAAGCGAAAGCAAAGTTTCGCATTTTCGACAGACACTCACTCACTCACTCACTCATGATCATCAAAATAGAACTAGTACTTCCCATTAACTCAGAAAGCTGAAATTCGGTACAGAGTTAGGGTTTAATGGCTACATAAAGGGAAAACTATGAAAACTTCGAAAATCGAAGATCTGGAGTACCTGGTGACCCTGCTTCGATAACAAAATCATCAAAATAGAACTAGTACTTCCCATTAACTCACAGAGCTGAAATTTGGTACAGAGTCAGGGTTTAATGGTTACATAAAGGGAAAACTATAATAACTTGGATAATCGAAGATCTGGAGTACCTGGTGACCCTGCTTAGATAACAAAAGAGCCCAGCCAAACTATAAGAGATTGACATACCGCCTTTAAACAATATATATTTAACATGGTGGGCCGCTTCATCCGATGTCAAAAATCGGGGGCACGGTAGTGCCCCCGCCAAGTCGAGCGCGCTAGACCAATACAAACAGACATGTTGGTGCACACAAATATTTGTAGGTACTGCCCGGAGATCGAACCCGGAACCCTTGGTGTAGTAGCCGACGTTTCAACCATTACACCCAATGGGTCGTCTAATATTCCTTTCAAGTTTCTACAAAAAGAAGTAAAATCCCACCAAAAACATTCTGTAAAAAATCTAGCCAAGTCTCGATGGAGCTGCTTGATTATCTCTAAAAAGTAATGAAATCAAGACAAAGACGTGCCAAGTCTAAGGTTCCTTACTGCAATTAATTAATTATTATGTTAATGTTGTGTGACTTGGCCGTTGAACATTCTTTATACGTTAGTGGCTTTATCAAGCCTACAATCGATGGGCTATTGAATCACCGTTTTCCAAGTGGCAAATTTGTACCGTCAATGGGTAGCGGTTCTGGCGACAGATTGGTGCAATGGTGTCATGAAGCACCTAGTTTTGTATCCTTGTATACTCTTCAACGGCCAAGTCACACAACATCAACCATAATAATTAATTAATTGCAGTAAGGAACCTTAGACTTGGCACGTCTTTGTCTTGATTTCATTACTTTTTAGAGATAATCAAGCAGCTCCATCGAGACTTGGCTAGATTTTTTACATAATGTTTTTGGTGGGATAGACAGTTTATATTCTCCATCAATGCCGCACTGCCCCCATCACCCGAGACAGCAGATGTAAGGTCTCTTATACCTGGTAATTTCAATAGTCACAGTGCCCTCATCCCGAAACCGGAAAGGGGAACTGCATAATTTAAAATATTAAATAGTGCAATTTTTCACAGTTCACAATCACCTATATGTGTGTAAAACAAAATGATTTGGCATTTTAAGTCCTCAGTCACAACTGAAGTCTTAGTTTATTAGTCGGTTACAGTCTTGTTTTCCCATAGCCATGTTATGCGGTAAAGCCTGAATCCTACATTGGGTCATTATGAACTAGTTTATTGATTGAGCGGCGTGCTGAGCGGCTCATTGGCGACCCTACTCTGACTGACGCTAAGCTGCAAAGCCTCGAGCATCGTCGTAGAGTTGCACGGCTGTCGGTTTTTTACAGGCTACATTTCGGTGAGTGTGCGATGAAATTACACGCGTTAATTCCACCAGCCCCTTTTCACCATCGGGATACAAGACGGAGGCGAGCGTTCCATCCTTACATGGTAGACATTCCACACATCCGCACAGCCCGCTTTGGTGCCTCGTTCCTAATGCGCACCGCAAAGGAATGGAATCTTTGCCTCCTATGTGTTCCCGATCATTACAACCTGGCCGTCTTCAGGCAAGAGTGAATAGGCTGTTTCTAGGCAGCATGATCCATCTTCGGCCACATCATCACTTACCATCAGGTGAGATGGCGGTCAAATGTCTGCCTATAAAGGATAAAAAAAAAAAAAAAAAAGACTAAAAACTTTTGCGATCTTTATCAGCGACCTTTTACTAGTAATCTATTAATCGGGCCAGTGGACCTTTCTCTAAATCGTTAACTGAATGCAAAATGTTTCTTTTATCACTTGTCATGTTTTCAAAAGTCAACGCTCATAGTTTCATCTAAATTTAACCTTACATCGAAAACCTACTGTTAGACGGAAAAGAAACGACCAACGCTACACATCCCTAATCAATTCAAGAGTGGTGTCACGTCACTAATATTTCACTCTTGATGTAAGCATTACGCACGGGGAAACACTCGTTATGTACTTAACAATAAGATTGAATCTAAAAATTAAACGTATTTAAACGTAAACAATCATTTAATACTGGGTTTAATAGTAAGGTTAAGTTTAAGAGATCCGATACGAAACAATGATTTAAAAAAGTATGGATTTGTGATATGCTCACAAAACAATCGAAAAATGTGTTCCCAATGCGGTGACAGCACACATACACATATTTCGAATTTCAAACACATTTACCCAAACAAAAGAGTACAAACTGTACTCTCTACGGCGGTTTGTTTTTGTGGCACCGATGGCGTATTTACCTTCATATATACAGAATATCATTGATACGAAAGCACTCACAAAATCGTACATACAACCTACATCAAAGGTTCTGTTTATTTGACACCAATACGTACCGAGGGCTTCACCTTTGACCTTTGCTAAAACAACCTTCGGGTCGGCAAATATATGAATCTTGTTCTATTCACACCTCCGGTATTGTCCTGTCCATAATACAAGGTATCTTGAACAAAAGTACACTGCCATGAAATTAATGTTTGCTTTCTTGTATCAATTTACTTTTGGTTGGCTTTTCCGATTCTTGATACATGTTTTGACCTTAATAATTATTTTGTCACATATGGGCTTATGTTTGAGTATACGTAGCTATGTGCAAGACAAATTTTTGATCATAGTAATTGGTATGTATGGTATAAGCCTAATCAGCCCGTTAAAATTTTGAAAATACTTAATGAGCGCTGCTTTCTGTTTTCTGCTCATTAAGAATAAATAAAATAAATATCCACTGACATTCACACAGCGCCATCTAGCCCCACACTAAGCATGAGCCTGTTATATGGAAACTAAACAACGGATAAACATACTTATATACATTTATTTGGTAAATACATATGATACATAGAAAACACACACAAACACCAATTCAAACAGATTTTGTTTCTAAGTCTCATCTTAAGGTACCCATTTTAAGCAAAGGGCTGATGCTATACTGATATAAATATGGTATCAACCCTTCCTTTTATATAACAAAGGATGCAGGACGGCCAGGACGATGGTAAGTGATGCGCCTGACCATGACAGAGTAGCATTGATTGCGACCAACAACTCATAAACAGTTATTATTCTCTGTCAATGCCGCACTTCGCCTGTCACCCGAGACAACAGATGTTAGGTCTCTTATATCCAGTAATTTTACTAGCTACAGTGCTCTAATCCCGGAATACAAAAGTACAAAACACTGCTATGTCACGGAACAATATGTAGCACTGCCTGTTTTGGGGCCAGATATTGCGGTATGAATGTATGAGTATTTATCATTTATTCTAGAAAGTGCACTTACAATTATTTGACATTACTGCAGTATTGCCAACTGTACAATAAAACATGCAAAGGCGTCATACAGTTCGGAATTCACCCGTCAATTCCGTTAATCTCAGCTGTCAAGTATTTCTTTTGACATCGTATGAAAATATTAACACAATGAAATTTGTTCGCCTTCGCTCGGTTTATTGACAATGACTGACAGTTTTTTCTGCATACATGAAATGGAACGTTTCATTTTAACTGATGGAGAAAGTGTATCGCGTTACATGTTTCAATTATCCATTTATTTATAACGTTCATGGAACCAACATTAAAGTGGACTCACAAAAGAGCTCAAACAATTAAATAAATATTCACTGACATTCACACAGCGCCATCTAGCCCCAAGTTAAGCGTGAAGCCTGTATTATAGGTTCTAAACAACGGATAAATATACTTAAATACTTTTTTTTTGTAAATACATACATATTATACATAGAAAACACTCAGACCATTACAAACAGACATGTTCATGCACACAAATGTTTGTACTGCCCGGGGATCGAACCCGCAACCTTTGGTGTTGCAGTCGACGTCTCAACCGCAACACCAAATGGGTCGTCAAACCATTTGGTGTTGCGGAAAATTTATTGATCCTGTGGGTCACAGCAAACATATCCAGAAAGAGGAGTTTTAAATAATCTCAATGACTTTTCCATCATAACTTTTAATTAATATTAATTAAAAGTTATAAGTCATAATTATTAATTAAAATTAATATTTATTAATTAATATTATTAATATATTAAAAGTTATGATGGAAAAGTCATTGAGATTATCATTTCAACTATGGATACTTATTGATAAGCATTTATAATAAAGGTATTTCTTTATCAATAATACCCAGACTTATACAACCAGAGATATTAATGCCTTGATATAAACCTGGAATCCTCATGTAGTAAGTTATATCAAAAGGCAACAATATGTATTACACACACAAGACTTCATTACGAACACCGTCCGTCCAAACATTAATGCGATAATGATTATTAATGACTCGATCGGAAGTTTTAACGCTAACCAACGTAATCGAAAATCAACACTACATTTCGCCACATAAGGTACAAAACAAAACATTCATTTTAGTCAAGGCTCAATGGACTGTAGAGCTTGGTGATAGAATTGAGAATAAACAATCAATGCGGAAGGTAGGCCTAATGCATACTTTATACGATACAGAATAGGGCAAAGTATTTTATTCACACTGAATAATTTATTACGGTGTGCTATCTCTAACAAATTGTCGATAAAATGTGGAACAGTTTGGCTCAGTAAAATATTGTTTAATTGTATTCTTTGAAGAACAAGCTGAAGTTGAGATGGTGCATAAAGAAAACCGTATATCAAGAGCATGTTTCTCTTCAAATTATCGATGTCCATTACTGAACATAGGTCTCTCCCAAACTGCGCAAGATTTCCTGTCCTCCGCCTTTCTTAACTCATCACAAATCGTCAGTCTAACGGGACAGAGGGCGTCCTACGCTACGTCTGCCCAGACGCGGTCTCCACTCCAGAGCTCGTCTTCTCCAACGGCCATCGGCTCTGCGTTGTGATTAGCAGACTACCACTTCAACTTGTTGGTCCGGTGAGACTTTAATTCTCTCTCGGATATCATCATATTACCTAATAAGGTTCTTAGGTCTTCCTTGTACTAAATATAGTACAAGGAAGACCTAAGAAAAAAATACGCACAGCAAATAAATGCATTTGTTTTAAAGCCAGCTGATGTCATCTCAGAGTTTTAAAGTAAAATACAAGACTGCCTTACTTAAAAGACAATATATGACTGAAGACTTGAAACATTCTCACGCAGCAAATATAGCTCTTAGATCATTTTTCATTTTAAATTAATAAACAAATACATACACATACGCTCACACACTCGTTTACAAATAATCAATTACACACTCACCAACACAAATACCTCTTACATGTACACACAGAAAGTTCGGGCAGAAATGAAGTAGGATTTAATTTATGTTTTTTCTTTGTCATTGTTTAACTTATCTTATTATAAAAACGCACCATCACATCACATCACATCATCAGCTCATTAAACGTCCCCACCGAGGGGCACGAGCCTACCCGTATAGGGTGATTAGGCCTTAGTCGCACCATACTTATATAATATTAAAGATTGTCAACCAAGCATAACCTCGGCCTTCCAACAACATCTCAGAGGATAAGGNGCATTGTATTGCCCAGTGCATTTCTCGGTCGTATATAACTGCATGCTTCAAGCATTGAAAGGAGGTTTAGGCTTACAGAGGTTCAATTGATGTGGAAATAGAATTACGTGTTTGTCTATTGTACGATTTGGAGAATCAAATAAATAAATAGATACTTATATATATTTCTGCATGCTTTAAGTGTCTATTTTTCGACAATGGATAATATTATGAAACTTTTCACTAGTCGAAGTTGAAGTGGCAGTGTCTAGGAACCAATGGCCAATTGGGTGAAAACGTTTTTGAGTGGGTCTTAACCGAAAAAAGCATCGGGCAACGCCAACCAGATGAAACAAGGCCCGAAGATGGCCGAAGCAGACGGATTCCAACTTTCAGGATCACCGATCAATAAAATTAAAATGATCGCGTTAACCATGATTTATAATCCAATAAAGTTCTATGGAAGCACGGTTATATAACCTAGAACATTTGCCTTACAAGTAATATACGACTTCTCAACTTTCTCAAAAACCTTATACATTAGCCAAAGGAAAACGCGGGACGACGCGTCATGATTTTCGTATTCAAGTTAAACCTTTATCGCCCCCGTAGAAATTAATTTTGTATCACAAACCGCCAGAGGCTTGGGCGTAACTAATTATAAGACTCATCATTTCACCTCATTTTGTATTACACTGTCAACATCGATACAATCTACTCAAACGCTTTCTTAGTAAACTAATTGGTGAGCTTACCATTTACCTTTATGCTTTCTTTGTAAGTGCTTATGTAACAAATAATTTTAGGGTTGCAGATGTAATACTAAAGATACTTCGCTAATTGAAATAATAATAATAATAAATAAATAGATGTTTAACCCTACAGTTTTTTAACGCTTAATACTAGGCTTCATCGTTTCGACGACGCTAAACCAGTCGTTAAATTGGTTGTATAATGTTTGATTCGAAACTTTAAAAACAAAATAGTTGAAAATGTTACGTTAATACTAAACTTCGTCGAAACGACGAGTCATGATTGTTAATCCGGCACTCACAGGCTACTCAAGAAATACTAGTGGCCGTCGAAGGGTCAATGGGCCAACTGAGATACCCCGGGAGTTGCCATGGGTGCGATCGCACATGCAACATTTACGGCACCAATCTCGTTATCGCATCGTCAATTCGACGAAGGTTGGTTCTAATGGAAGGATTATCGGTTTTTTTGTTCAATTAGTACTTTTGTCCAAACGGACAGCTTTCTATTCTGACTTTTTGAAATTCAGAAAACCAGCACATTACCTGATATATCAAAAACATAGAAAACTGCTATTGAATTTTGAAATGTAAAAAACACCTCGCGAAAAAACAAAACACGATCACACAGGCCCTATACAAACAAAAGCGATTCGCAAAACGGTAATGTCTTCACTGGAAATAGGTACGCGTGTTACATTTACATATCTGTCGGGTAATAAAATCTGAGTCGGGATGTGCCACATACGGAGCTCGGATTATTGAAGCGACGTCAAACTCCCGCCCAATGCGGCGTTACGTATTATTTACTTTGGCAAGTATCTAACGCATTCGTCTAACTTATTCCCGTATTTAGGCAGTTGCGTGCACGCCTTGCAAATGAAAACTTTACTTTTTACTATACTTTTTATGTTTGTTTTTCGTTTATTGTCTTTGAAAGTCGTTTGGTGAGCTATTCATTACTTTTAAAATGTTTATTTTGTCTTTGTTTATTGTAATACCAAACCAATGTATGTAACTTCATGTTTTTATGGGCATACTATAAAATTACAATGAAATAAAAAAGACTAATGGTGATGTTACTTCTAAATAACTCTGTACCGAACATTACACATGATTTAATTTGTATATAAGTTACTGAGTACAACTAGATGAATCAGTAAAATTTATGAAAGTGATCTCTGCTTATCCCTATAAGTAAAAACGTTACCGAAAATGTGAAGATTGTATACGACCAAATGTCTTATGAGACCAGAAACATCTCTCGCACCTCAATGAACACCTATTACAGCAGTAAACCGTAAAACTAAAGTGACAAATGTGAATAGCCTGAAAGAGACATGTGATATATATTATCCAATCTTACATGGTCTTGTGCATTTGATATTAACAAGAATATTTGATATTTTTATGGAATTGAATGTAGTGAAAAATCGAAATTCTGCAAATATTAGAAAGTACAAATTTTATAGTTATGTAATTTCCACGGTGATTTAGATTTTTTATATAACATACATCATACTAAAACTTTTTGTAACCTTAGAATAAGTATGTTTAATCTGAAAATTAAAAATCTACTATTCCCACGCTATATATATTTTGAAAAATAATATATTTGTGAAAACAAAAATATAAAATTCGATATGTCTGAGATAAAAAAAATATTAACTGATTTTATCACAGTCATCTGTTCCAACGTAGCTTTGAAAATTAAACTGCCAATTATTTTTCTTTATTAAAATCGCTCGCGTTGCTATAGTCTAATGGAACGTATATTAAATTGGTAAACAAAGCAAAGGAATAAAACATATTAACTTGACAGTAATTGTAATATAAAGCTTAATTTGAAACCATTTACTATTATCTGCCTGCGCATAAAATAAAAATCGGTAATGTTGTTACAGTGGCTAGTATTTATATGCCAGTACTATGTTGCTCTTTTTGTAGCCAATATTAGGTAGAGTGGGTTTAACACCCATATTTAGTAGGCGGCGTACGTTGAATCATTTGCGGTAAACCCTAGAAGGGTTATGGCGTAACTTCGAAGATGTACTAAACGCAAAGCTACATCACGTACGTACTCCAACCAAAGTCTATAACAGTTAGAATTTCACCTGGAATACAAATTATAGCTACGAGAAATTTTACACTGTCTGTGCTAACTTCATCAAACTTACTTGTCTGTCATATATTCACTTCTTCCTTCGCCTTCTATTATAAAGGTATCCATATAAATTTAATCCAATGGTAGTAGGTACTCATAATATAAACATACTACTTTCTGTTGTTAGAAATAATATTAATATTTATAAAATTAAGGTATATTAGTTACTGCGCCTATGTATTTGTGAACAGACTGGTTGGTTACGCAATGAAATAATTGTATATCAAGGTATTCGTTTAATAATAATAGAAAAAAAAATTATGCCAACTGATGAACATCAATGCATTTTTATTTAAATAGATTTTTCTAAATATCTCACAACACTGGGCTATACATTTAAAAAAACATGAATGCACGTCCTCTTAATTGACTACTGCCATTTAGCGATTGGTAGGTAGGTACTAACGCTGCGAGTGTTTTTTTTTAATCCTATAAAACCGATTTGAATATTAATTTTAGAATGAAACGCATATCCATATTTTACAATAAATCCATTTTAGTTTCATAAATACGAGTATTATGTTCGCTTTGGAAAATCGACTCCTTTCAGTGTATATTGTTTGGCATAATGCAACTAGGTATAATTAGCAGTTTATTGTTTTATTTAATATTTTTTTTATTTTGGTAAGTTAATAAAAGGTTTATATTTAAAAAGCTTAGGAAAACAATAAACTAACTAAATAAACGAACTCATTAAAAATTGGCCAAGCGCGAGTCGGACTCGCCCGTGGAGGGTTCCGCAGCAGCAAATAACATAAACTAAAATAATTTTTTTTACTTCGGCATCTACTACAGCTTTAATGTGAAAAAATAGTGCGTTTATGACGTATAAAAAAACTTACACACAAAATCGTTTTAATTTCGTTGATAGATTTCATGGTCGTATAAATCATATATTTTTTTTCTTTTATCAACCCCATAGTAAAGAATCATAAGGGGGGACACTCTTTAAACTTTGGAAGTGTCTCTCGCGCAAAGGGGGTACGATAAAAAAAATGTTGAGGTTAGGTTCAGTGTATGGGGAACACCAAATTATATATATTTTTTCATGTTTCTTGTCAAAGTCTAAACCATTCACAGAATACATATACTTACATAGTTTGAATAGTGTAGTGCTTATAGCTTCGGTGAAAAAAGGGTGTGACCTGCGGACGGACAGACAGAAAGACAGACTTAACCAATCTAAAGGGGTTCCTTTTTTTGCCGTTTGGCTACGGATCCCTAAAAAGTGTCCGCGGCAAAATTCTGCCCATCGCGTCGGTTGGGCAAAATTTGTGTTCAAATTTGGAAAGAAAGAAAGAATTATTTATTTGACACACAATAAAATACATACAACAGTGAGAAACATAAAACTAATTAAATAAGTGCCAAATAGGACTTCCCTCAGCATTCGTCCTGGCACGCTTTTAGTGTTGTTCGCTGTTTTTCAGGGAGGCCCTGGTGGGCAACCAAAACACTAATTTATTACAAGTTTACACAAATCAAAATTTAAATGAAAAGAACAAAATAAATACATTACTGGATACACACACATATAAATAGACCAATAAATCATTAATATTCACCCTAATATTGAGAATAGAACAAAAACACACATCACAAAAAAAAAATTAAAAAAACATAATAAGGGAAACAAGGTTACAACAATAATAAACAAAATATAAAAAGTAATAAATACTTTAGTTAACTTACTTTACTAATTTCAGTGAACAATAACTATACGAATGTGTAGTGCGACTCGAGCGTTTTTGGTTGACGTTTTTTCGAGAATTCACTATGTGATTTTAGTGTATTCGTGATCTGTATTATTCGAAAGAATAAATGTTGTATACATTTAATGTACTATCAGACCTCAGGAGTTATATGAATTGATTTGTAGCATTGGACTGGTGTGCCAATATAGTAGGCATTTTGTCTTCTTCTAGCACTTTCAACGCCTAGCCGTAGGTACCATAAGAGAATTCCTACGTCACACAGAAAATTGCGTCACAAAGTGGGACTAGTATTGCCAGTAAACAGGGAGTATCTACCCATTCAATTCTGACCCCGTTTCGAGCTACTGCGGGCAGCTATCGGTACCGCTTGTGGAACGCCCCTGATCTTTATCATGTACGAATTGTTTTAGCGCAAATCTACTAGAACTGCGAAATTGTATGTAAAGTAGTGATTTCTTTTTTAATAACTAGACAAACAAGCAAAATACTTTTTTCTCTGAGTAATTCAGGTAATAATTTTGACCGTCCACCGTTGAAGTAGACCTTCCACGACAGCTCTTTACTGGTTTCGAAACTTGCTGCTACATTGAATTAATGCGCGTTTTTGGATTGTTTATTTTAGTTAGCAACATTATTTGCAACATCAGAGTTCGCAGACATGCGATTTTGACCCCTAATTAAGAGTCTGTCACAAAAGAATGGTTCCACAGTACACAATTTTATAAGGAGTGAAATATCGTAAGCTTTATGCATATTTAGCAATTTAATGATTTCTATGAATAAACAATTTGTTCACAAATCTCTGGATAATAACTGCGAATTGCTAATCATAATCATTAGAAACATATAACATGTTACTAGGTGGCTGTATGACCCTGATTCATTCCAACCAGTGTAGATAAATATGTGTTTTGAAAAAGGACACTGTACTGGTGAAATTAAAGAGAAGAAAAGACATAACATCTGCTAATTTCGCTGACAGACTCAAGGGTTACGGGAAAATATTTATAATTTTATTATTGATTGCTCTTAACATTGTATCTGTGCAAGTGTATCTCAACTCCCATCTCAGGTGAGCAAATTTTTTGAAGTTGATCTTCATTGGTTTTGCTTGAACACTAGTGATTAAAAACGAATGATTGTAGATATTAAATAAACTAGTATTCATCTCGTTAACTTTATGGTACACCAAATACGAAATCTTAGTTAATTTCAATCAAAATAGGTTGCTTACAACAAAGAACTATTCCGCGCTCCTGACAAAATCACTAAAGTCGCTAGTTTCTTAAACAAGTGCCGCGGGAAGCGTGTTCCGCGAAATTTACTACAAAGTATGTTCTAATTTGAAACCGTTCACCCTACTCGACGCATTCCCCTCGCTGCACTCTAGAATATTCCGAACTCGTTTATTGTTGCAGCTACCTACGTTCCACGCCAACATTAGCCTTTTATTACCAGTTGCAAAGCTAAGTAATCTGCGAGTTGTAGAACTAAATTGTTAATGTTTCATAGTTGCGACTATTGTCTGTAGTTTAGATTGATATGTGTATAGGTATACCACCTACTATATCCGATACTCGTCAAGGCTCCAATCAATAAACCTATAATAATTTTCCACACTGCGTGGCGCTGAATCAAAACCCACCGTGGTTATATAAGTGTGATTTGGCAAATCTTGAAAGCCTCCGAAATAAGGTGAAACTTTTTGTTTAGAAATGTAGTTACCAAAAATCAGAAAACGAATTCAAGAAGATATTTCCGATGACTTATTTAGATGAACAACCCTTTTTAGCATATTTTTCGAGGCCTTTATATACCTAATTTAACTGTTAAGTGATCTTTTAAAACGATCAATTTGAGTAGGACTAACTACTTACTTAATTTACTAATTAACAACGCCTTTAATTGATAATTCAGATTAACAAAATGTTTTGTTCAACTCAATGATTATTCGTGCTAGGATTTTATGTTTCCTCTTAAAATCTATTTAATTGACAAAATTTTAGCATCAATTATTTTTTTTTAATATATATTTTGCAATAAGCGTACAACTTATACATATGTACAAGTGTACAACGATAGTATCAATATCGAAATATAAACGAGCAGGATCCAATAAACATACACTACTGTGGATAAACATATTTGAACTTGTTAGTAATAATACTTAGAAATTTTGAATAAGTAGTATCACGATTTCGAACAACCAAACACAATTGCGCCATATAAACACGAGCTTAATGACGATTTCAGAGATTATTAAACTTTCACAACGCTGAATGTAAACATTATATAGTATTCAGGTGACAGGAAGGGGACGTAAGATATTAACCTTTAAAAAGGGGTCGATGCGTGAAGTTCTATCCCCTGATAACTTATTCTGGTCAACGATTTGTTGGAGGGCTCCATTTGGGCACAAATACCGACTTTGAATATTGATGCCGAACCTCATTATGGACACAATTAAACTTAACTAATGAGACTTTGATTTGTGTTCAAGTTTAAACTGTTGAAATGGGAAACATCATTCAAATGGCTTTTGTTTATAAAACGTTTAAACCCCTTGGTATAAAATTTATAGTAAAATATTTGTTTTTTATTAAATTTAAAAAAAAAATTAAACAGAAAACCTACAAAAATGTTTTCATTATATTTAGAGAAATATCTCTAATAATAAATCGAATAATTGTCAATAGACAATTATTTTAAAAATAACATTCTTGAGAACTGAGGTAAGCACATCTATTTGCAACCGGTGCTTGCAATTATAAAGATACATGTATGATGTAAGAATTGAAGATGAATTAACAACGATGGAAAATATGTTACCGTTATCTTTGCATGGATCTTTAATTTTCGAATAGTTTTATTATTAAGTATATGTATTTTTCAGCTGATATTAAACTTTATATAAACTGGGACAAATCAAATACTAAATCGAGTAACCGCTCCTTTCTCGTGTCGTAACAATAATACTTTAAAGGAAAACCTTCTCTCTGAGTACGTTCTAGAGGGAAAGGAACTCCGAATGGCGAGTGACTTTGTCAGCTGAATAATAAATGCCCAGAAAGTCGCCGCAAGCTCTTATTTTTGTTTTACTTGTCACAGAGAGTTCTTAACATACTAACTCACTCTTGGAGAAATCTGATAAATTACCAAGTTTAAAACATTCCTAATGTTCACGAAAGCCAATGCCAATAATTCACGAATATACTATCATCGTTATAAAAAGTAGCATTAAGCTCGTTTTTTAGTAAATATTTTAAGGTAAATAAGAGTGATACGTTGGAAAACGATCAATATTGATGATCCTGATCATAAACATCTTGTTCTTATCTAAATTGGCATAGGTGTATGATACAAATACATAAAATAATAATTAAATCGACACAAGGTAAATATATTGATATCTGTTCATGAACTGTAATACATTTTGGGTACATTGAGAGCTTAATAATGCGAAGACATCAAAGACGTTATTAACACTGAATAGCATCGCGACCGGCTATAAAATGTCCTCATTTACCGACGATCCACACGTAACAATGTTTCACACATGACTTGGAATACAAAAGCCGATGGTTGCTTTACGAGTACATTCTGACAATACCAATTTTAGAGCCCCGTCGAGTTGCAATAGTTACCGGTATTGTTCAGATTTTACGATGTTGTCGGCAGTGGATATGTGAGAAACTTATTATTCTGCGACTGGTTTACTAAAGATGTTTTCAGCCCCGGTTTAATTCAATTCTGTGCGTCAGTATACTTTGAAAGGATCTTACGAGTATGTCAAAAGTAATAATTGTATCCATATCTTGGAATAAACTGTTGTTTCTTCAAAGGTCTAGTGAGGTAGCCATCATAGTATAAACCAGCTAATGGTTTAAAATCACCTGAACTTTCTTGTTTAAAATCATTAAATGTTTGCCATTTGTTATTCTGAGCTGGAAGCTGCTGACGATCTGTCACGTATACTTCCGTTGTAAGAGAAATATGATCCAAATAATTATTTCCATACACAGCAGCTGGGTATGGTGCTACATTGTTGGTACGAGTTGTGCCAATACTGTAACGCTCTGTGGTACTTGTAGGCTGCATATTAATTGAAGATTTATTATCAAAGTTTTGCCATCTATTATCTTCCATTGGTGGTAACCCACTATCAAAACTGTCTTCAATTGTAGTAAAAGTAAGGTTTTTGACTATCTCATTATCGTAATTTGCTATGGGGTAGACACCAGGAGATAGTTCTGTGGTATTATTTGTTGGTTCTGAAGTCGTTAATTCTGTTCCATTCAAAGATATTCTTGTAACATCTGGTGATATTGTACTTGGCAAATTAGCATCTGTGTTCGTAGTGTTGTATTTTGATACTAAAGCTTGCCTTAAAGTGTCTTCTTCAATACTGTGATTATCTATTGAAGGCGTATCTCTTTTGACTGAATCCTTGGGTTTCAAAGGAATATGGTTGAATTCATCATCTAACTCAGTAGAATTTATTGAAGTAAGTCGGACAGGTATTCCTTGGCTTTTAGGTACACTGGTATCAGATTTTTTATCAAACACAGTTTTGATACTCACACTTTGATGTTGGTTAACGGTAGGCAAAATAATAATTGGTACTATTGGTGGTAGCTGTGATGAAAATTCATAACCAAGTTTATAACCATGAAGGTAGCAAAGTAGTGCTACTAAATTTTGTCATTGCCTCTGCGGATACTCCCACCTGAAAACCAAAATTATAAATTTAGTATGAGACATAACTTTAATACATTGACCGCCAGAAATCCGGACACAATGGAACATTTATTATTTGCGACGCTTTAAGATTTCTATGGCGGTCAAAGAGTTTATACGTACAAGTATTTCTAAATACAATTACAGGTTTGTTATATTTTAAACTCACTTTGTGCTAGCACCCCAAATAAAAAAATAAAAACTAAAGAGCGACCACTAAGCAACATTGTGTGGAAACAAATGATGCGTATACGTCTATTTATTATCAGGCCGCGCGTTATCATTATTGCTGCATATACTCATGCTTTTGCATGAGTATATGCAGGAAAGTAACATAAACTTTGAATTACTTTTTATATACTGTTTTTAATTGATTAAAATTAGGTTTATATTAAAAGGATTGAAATTATTTGCAAATACATAGATTTAGAAATCATCATCTTCAGCATATAAGTGCCCATTGCGGGTCATAGGCTTTCCCGCACAGCATAGCCATGGGAAGATTGGGCAGTAACCCACCATACGTATTGGTGGATGTTAACGACTGCTATCCTAAGTTTATAGCCGGGATCGACGGCTTAAGCCTACCAAGCACGGAATCGTCTTTATTTTCGGACAGTCAGGTAATTCAGCCTGCAATGTCTTAAACAAACGGTAAAAATCGAACAAACAATAGTTCCCAACGGGATTGGACCCTACAATTTCCGGATCACACAGCCGAACGCTGTGCTAGTTCTAGTTTACTAGACCACAGAGGCTGTCCACAAAAACAGGATATAATATTTTTACTATCTATTTGGCGTCATTGGTAAATTTCCAAATAATAATTGTCTACACAAACGACATTAAAAACATTTGAAAACTTTTTGATCTATTACAAACTAATGTACTACTTATCAGGTACGTAATAATCTATCGCATAATATAGTTAACAGACTTCAAAAAAGGTGACTAAATTCGACAATATGTATGTTTTCATAACAAATATAGAAAATAAAAGTTTGTTATTGGTACCTAATATTTGCCTGTTTTCATTCGATTTAATCTGATTTCATTCCCCCTTTGCGTATACTAAGTGAAGTGAAATCGAAAATAAACATGAGCGTATCAAAATGCGGGCTTGTACTTAACAAAATATACTATTCGAATTTCGCAATTTGCAATCCTATTTATTAAAAAATATATATTAATGTTTTAGTTTACAGAACTATTCGAAAAAGCTTATATTTTAAAAATAATTTTCGGGCGCTTGGAATAAAATATGCTCATTTATCTAGGTATTTAACAAGGTGCTCATTTCTGCTTTAAATGATTGTATGTTCTTTTTACAGCAGTTAAAAAAACATAAAAAACTAAAAAAAATATTGTGATGACTAAATTCACTAGAAATGTATTTCATTGAAGCTTAAGAAAAACAATGAAAAAAAATGGAAACAAAACCGATGACAGATATAAAACATCCATTATTTAAAACCTGGAGGCGAGACTTCTTATATTTCATTGACACTTTTACTGAGCAAATATCCTTTGACATAAATAATATTCAAAACCTTAGGGGAAACGGAGACATGAATGACAGCTAGAACAAAGCCTCGTTCCGTTTTTCTTAGATGTGTATTATTACATTTTTATACAAAACATGATAAGATACTTTATTTGTGAACGTGAAAGAATACATTAGGAAACGTTTTATATTTCAATCAAATGATCGTTGTTCCATACGAGAAAGCAATTTTATTTTTCTGTTATAAAAAGAGCTAGTAAAAGATGAAGGTAAAGAAAAACCTTTTTAATGCAAGCAAAAAAGAACAAAATATGGTTTACACTAAAACTTTAACTACAACATCGAGGACAGAACTTCCAACTAATATGGGTATAGGTACAACATGGGTATTAGACATGACCTTCGTTTTGTCCATGTTCATTTTAAGACCCACCTGTTGCGATGCTTTGCGGGGTTACCGCAAATCTCCTAAAACATGGCATAGGATTATAATTAAGAATTTTAAATTACTAATTCTTAGTTATGGTTATGAATAGTAATCATCACTATTGTTATAATTTCCTTGCAAAATGAATCGAAAAACGTGAGTATATTATGTGATAGGTAGATCTATAAGTTATTTCTTTAATGAATTTTCTTGACTGTTGAATACGTGCGATTCAAATGCGGATGGGTTCCTTAACTTCTTTATTAGGATGTTCCATGGAAACTACGCATGGATGCATCCGTCATATGAAGTACATTGCAGATTTACGAAAAATTATTCAAGACTAAGCATAAGCTAGGCCAGGGTTTGTTGGGCGTGTAAGTAATATATCATAGAAGGTTTTTGTTTTTATATTAAATGGGTTAGCGACTATCGAAACAGCGAATCTGATTGAAAAGTTTTTCATAAAGATAAAATGAAGAGGCAAACGAACTTTTTCTTATGAAAAACTATTGTTTACTCAATAGGCTTAGGAAGTAGCTATAGATAACTAGATAATTGGTATATTTTGGTAGTTATAGTAGAACAGTCACTCAAATGCCAATATATTTTAAGAAAAATAATTTGCATCACTAGTTTTATGTGGGAAGGTTAGATTATATCTATTGTACTATGCCATGTAAAGTTGCAAATTGCAATCACATTCAAATAGCATGTTCATGGAAATATTATTTTCAAACCTTTCTAGCAAACCCGCGCAGATGCCGGTGCCATTCAAGATACATTCAAATATAAGCTCATAATTCTGATTTAGCCCAAAACCGCACAATATCGATAAAGCTATAATCTGTCAAAATACGAACACTGAGTTACAACGCTATTATTGTATTACCAAAAACAAATGAACTATCGCACGCCAATTTGGAATAGCACTGCAATTCGTGCATAGCGCGACGAGAACAAATTGTAATAGCATCAGATGTTGGGTGTTCCAGTAATTTCCAACAATACGACAGCCCATTTTGGATCTGCATGTCCAATTTAGTCCAATATACTAACTTGCCGCTGCTGACTATTAACGTGCGGGAGCAACTTCAGTCTTATAACTACGTAAGTTACGGACTGTGCTTATGTCTACGGCACGTTTTCATCTATTAGCATAGATATTCACATTGAAATTATTTTGAATCTACTATATTGTGAAAGCTTATGGAACTGCAAAACAGTATAAGAGCTTTTTAATTTGTAAAATAAATTGAACTGCCACTAAAGGTCTATTTTCAAGTATTAAAACAAGATAAAAATGCGACTACAATGAAGGAAGTGCTTGTATCACTGACGCAATTTTTGTCGCCATTATTTTATATTATTTTTATTTGGACAACCAACAAGATAAACACTGATACAAGCAACAAGAAATTAGAGACAAGCATGGCTGATCGAGATAGATCGAGGTAGCCAGATCTTGTGTCAGAGGCCAAGATTCACTTTGGGTCGATAAATCAATATTTTTATCCCAACATGGAGATTTTTTTTTAATTCTTTGTTTAATTAAGAAAATAACCGGAATGTTCATTTCGAGCCTTTCACGTACTTCTGTAGTAAATACTAAGTTTATAATCCTCCAGGTAAGGTTGTTAATTAATTAAATCAAATGAAATGAAAAAGACTTCAATGTTAATTTGATTTTATATAGAGATTTACACTTTTCATCAGAAACCCAGTATAAAATATTCAATATTACTTTTTACGCAAAGTAATTGATGAAACCATTATTAAACATTTTTATGGGTTTTGCGATTCTATGTGTGTAAAGTTAGGCCTTCGTTATCCAGGACCAAAAACTTTCGTCAACAGATCAGTTTGAAATGAGTTCTTTTCCCGCAGCAAAAGCCCTTGTTCTGCCAACATCGTGTATCAAATGATTTTGAAATCGAAACGAACGAGTTAAAAGCTTGTCATGCGGGTAGCATCCTACAGCTTGAAACTTGTGCCGCAATGGCTGTCACCATCGCCGTGTTGTTAATCGCCAGTTATACTTGTTAGTAGCGTGTGCTGGATCACTGTATGAGGGGTCATCGAAAACTAGGGTCAGCATTAATTGACCTCTTATGCTGAAAAAACCCTTTTATTTGGACATCACTTTGGAAAAGTTTGAATATATCCTTCTTCTGAATTAATACCATTTCAATATATTATATAATAATGCTTTGCTATATATTATGCTCGAAAAATGTGTTTGCAATTCATAAAAATGATTTGGTTTTTTATGGTAATAATTATTTTAAATGACTGAAATGTATAATAGAAAATCAAATATATCATCATCATCATCATCAGCTCATTAAACGTCCCCACCGAGGGGTACGAGCCTACCCGTATAGGATGATTAGGCCTTAGTCGTCCACGCGGGCCCAATGCGGATTGGACGACTTCACACACAACCTTCGAATCTCTTCGCAGGCGTGCATGAAGGTTTCCTCACGATGTTTTCCTTCACCGTAAGAGCGTCGGATAACGTACATATATTTTTCGAAAATTCGAAAATACATTGGTATGTGTCGGGATTTGAACCTCAGCCCTCCCGGTAGGAAGGCGACAGTCCACACCACTGAGCCACCGACGCTCTAATCAAATAAATGATTTAGTTAAAATCAAATGTATGTATGAATATTTGAAACTATCTTAAAAGCAATCTGCATTGGGCCGCGTGGTGGGTAACAGCGTAATCTTACCACAGCTACGCTGTGCAGGAAAGCCTGTGCCCTACAGTGGGCCGTTATAGGCTGATGATGTTAAATATTAGTCAGTGAAATTATGTTAATGATATACCTTTTCAACCTTAACCTCTACTTTGCTTTATACATATAAAATAGTAGCCCCTCTAGTTTTCTTTTATTATCCTTATATTTATCATGATATTAAATATTATGTTTCTACCGAGTATTACATGTTTATTTTACCCTTAGGCTAGAAAGAAAATATGAGATACTTCGTGACGCAAAAAATATCTATCTTAGTACAGTATGAAATATTTGGTATATATATTTTATCTGTGGAAATATGTATACGAGTATTAACATCTATACTGAGCATCGTTGAAGAAATAAAGTTACGTGTTAGTTTTTTAGTTCTTTTTTGTGTAGTTTTCATTTTTTTTTATTAAAAAGGGTGCTTACTCACAGGCATGATATCGTGTATTAGAAATTAGTATGTATTTACGTATGTATATGTACATATGTCGTATGTACGTATGTATTAGAAATTAAAATTGTCATAAGAACGCCAGTATAATAAAAAACATGTAAAGCATGGCGCCATATCAGCTTTAACAGCATCAAAGTTAATAAAAGTAATATTTGTCACAGCATTTTGTTATTTCGCTGTTTATAATGTACCCTCCAGCAAAGTTCTAAGTTCAAATTTATTTTTTAATTATAATTCCAAGGCAGATGCTTTAATTCCCATTTGGTCACAGCAATATCCAGCGCAAATGCTAACCTTACAAACGTTTCGTTAATATACAAAGCCATCAGTGCGCTTTCCAAACAAACGAAATCGAGGTAAACCAACGTTTTCCTCCGGCACACCGGTAAAAATTTTACAGCGTGAACCGTTTCGATCCTAGGAAACGCAGCCCCAATCTCACTTTCGCATTACTCCACCTTTTGTACAGTCCACATTTACATAAAGAGTCTGCGGGTCCTTAGGGTCTCCTTGCCGGTTTCCCATTTTGTGCTTGAATACAACCGTGCCACGAATCTGACGGAGACTGACTTTTATTTGGAACCGCAAAAAGGGTAACGTTTTACGCTCGTCTATACGGTTTTGTTTAATTGGAAACTATTTGCCGCAGGCTTGGATTTCGAGGTTTCGGGGCTTTCGTTGGCTGTGGCAAATTTGAAACCAGCACATGTATAGCGAATATGGTTCATATTTTGTAAAAACTGCCACATGTTTAGAGAATATTTTAGTTAATGTTTTTAACGAGTAGGATGGTTCAAAATAAATTGTAATAAATTAATACAGCCATAAAAATGTACAGGCTTTGAATCCATTGAGAGGTAAAATATATCAGTTGATTAAGTATATTTGCAGCATCTAATCAATATCAAAGGAAACATCAAGAATCTTCTCTTAACAATGCAAAAATTTTAATATTAACGATTGTCATCTGACAATGACAACCCATTTGGTGTTGCGGTTGAGAGGTCGGCTGCAACACCAAGGGTTCCGGGTTCGATACCCGGGAAGTACAAACATTTGTGTGCATCAACATGTCTGTTTGTAATGGTCTAAGTGTTTTCTAGTTATAATATGAATTTACAAAAAAAATGTAAATAAGTATGTTTATCCGTTGTTTAGTACCTATAATACAGGCTTCACGCTTAACTTGGGGTTAGATGGCGCTGTGTGAATGTCAGTGGATATTTTTTTATTTATTAGTTTTTACTCCTCGTGTGGAATTTTATACAATCTATTTATTTAAAATTTCGTGCTTCTCAGATAATCGACAAATAATCTATTTTCTAACAAAAGTATCAAACAACGTACAGCTTTTCCACAAGTATTAAAAGCTTAGGTAATCTAAACGCTGAACTGTTAAACCTACATTTTTTATCATAATTAATGAGTTTTGGACCAGCTTGCTAAAAGTTTCCAAACTAAATTCGGATCATCTTATCATTAGCCACTGGCATTTTGCCCTAATAAATTGAATTTTAAGTAAAGCAATTACCAAAAGTTTACGCCACATTTAAAGTGACTACTGTTATTTATGTGCTATGTTGAAGATGCGTCGAAGTATATAATTGCATAAACGCAAATGTTTGTTCCTTGGTATTTAATCGTGTAAGAAAAGTCTATGAATTAATGCAATATGTTCTTAACATAATGCATTTTTGCATATTTATTTATGTGTATGGTAGAGTAGTTAATTTCAGTGTTGCCGAACTATCGACAGTTGGACTACTGATAGTTGACTTTGAAAATCATATACTATCGATCTAGTACCTATCGTAATAGTATTGATACTACCTATAGATAGTAGAACGTACAATCTCTAGATAGTAGCGACCCTCAATATAGACATGAGTATCGATGGTATCGATACTATAGTGTATAAGCCTGTTAACAGCATCTGACGATTTTTTATGTCCCTATTGCCACAAAATATTTTTATGTAGTTTCATTCAGTTGCATAAGTCATTTCCAAAGTTACCAAGAAGTCTTATTTATAAGTTATGCATACATAATCCATGCTACTCGCAACCTATCACAATGCCAAAATAGTTTTTACATAGCTGTTTAGCCATTGAAATATTTAACATATAAAACAAAATACTACTTGGTTACCCAAAATATTCCTCCCTTTTATTTAAAGAAAACCATTTTTTTTTTGCTTATTGCACAAATTTTTGCAATATCTCAAATGATAATGTCTAAATCCCAATACAGATAGCTTCAACGACGAACTAATCTCGAGGAAATGTATCACTTTCCACGTTTCTCTCAGTCGACAGTTTCCACTTTACTTTTCACAGATCACTAAAAAGGTACTATCCTTGCGAAATGAACTATTCGCTCCTCGTTCCAACCGTTCGTGCCATAAACTAAGAAAATCGGCCGCCGCGGACGATCAACGAAAGTAATCTTCCCAAGCATTCTACCGCCAAGCGGGAAACAATTTTCACTGATGTATTTTTTTTACCACAGGCTCGTGTGTTCCATTATATGGAATTCTAGGATACAGCGTTGGCTATTCCAGGAGCTGCACGTTTACTTTTAAAAGCATTTTTCGATGATAGCAGATATAGGTACATAATAACGTCACGTATACCCTTATCGGCCCACTATCCTGATGTTATCAGTACGAGAAAATTATTAAATTATCACCCGTTCGTAATTATATTAAATTATTATTTCTGTATTTAGTATTCTTGAACATTTATTGTCATTTTTCGCTGCTGTTTCTGGAAATGCTACCCAGCAATTGTTTGCATTTTTACACAATTATATTAATATATATTACACAAACATTTGTTATTTATAAATCAAGCAGCAATGAAACCGCAAAAATAAGTATTTTGAATTTTGTCACATGACAACTGTATTTTGAAAAGTTTTATATTCAATATTTGAAAGTTTTAGATCTCATTACCTCCTTAATTTATAAATATAATAAATGATCCTACAGAGAATGGTGTTACTTATTTATCGGCACACGAGCGCAGGTGGGTTTGGGTCTTATAGACGTTTTACGCTGCCCCAGGGTACAGGCGTGACGTATTGGCGG
>PQWD01007900.1:0-47788 GCA_019425675.1 Leucinodes orbonalis
TCACTTACCACCAAGTGAATTACTTTTGTTTTATGTAGTCTTTGTATACCTATATCTTAGTACAAAATTATTAGTGGTAACAACAGCTCTATATCAATTAAAGGTAAACTATACGGACAGTCGTCCACGTCGCGCGACTTGTATGAAAGGAAAAGGTCGTTCAATATGTTTAACATTTCGTCTTACTGGTACGATGAAAAAAGTATAGGCACACTTTTTATATTGACCGAAAAACTTGAATTACTTCAACATATTATTGTGCTTACTTGGATATTTATACGCAAGTTTCCAATTGTAAATGGAGTACCCATAAGAATTTTTCATTCTTTACTTAAGGTATTACTTATTCAAAAATGATGGCATTATTATGAGTTTCCTCAAATTACAGATGAGGTACATAACTATATACTTTACTTACAACACTACTTTAAGTTCCATTTTCTAAAACTTACATAAGCTGGTCTAAGGTGGCGGATAATATTATAATAAAAGATTTAGATAGGATACTTTCAGCGTCACTGTAGTCTTCTATAAATAGTGGTTTATTGAAATGTATTTCTATTACATGACGATGGGTTTCTGCTACCATCTCTTAGGACCTTTTTTTTTAGGGACCGTATATCATGTTAGGTACCTACCTCAAACTTACACCTGCTCTTAAAATTCAATACGTGTTCCAGTTAGATGATGAGATGGGCAAAAAAATATACCATAATTTTATAAAAAGTAGACCTATCATAACACGTAATTGAATATGCCACAATTTTTTTTAGACTTTCACAACCTTAAACTAAATATTAAGCCCTAAAACCCGTGAATAGCTTTATGGCAGATCATAACATAATTTATAAAGTAAAATTTTGGTAAATTACCATTAACGTAAGTCCCGAGACAATCAGCATTGAATCCACGTGGATTCCAACATTTCAAACATCACGTGATGGGTTACATCCCAATAACCTTTGGAAGATGGCAATGAAGCCATTGCATGTATGGCCACTGTTTCCTGCAGTGGGGCATTATACACTGATTGATATATATTATTTATTTGTTCCAAATTAAAATATCTTGCCTGCATTTTATTTGACTATTGAAAAATTTCATAATGATATAATATTATTCTAAAGCTCTTAAATTTTCAAGCGCTGGATATTATGACAATTTATGTGCAAGTATTTTCAACCGTCTTATAACAAATATTTCCTCTTTATACCATTTTATTTAGATAGCAAACGGATAGTGAAATTTTTGTCCAATATTGCACCATCTCGTACATAATGTTTTACAATTCTACGGATGACTAACCTGACTTGTTGATCTTGAGTTTTCTTGTATAGCACGAGTGCAGTATAAATACATACGACGACGCAAAGAAAGCATCAGTTTCATTCGCTCCTCGTTTACATCTGAACTAACACAGACCACGATGAACTCGCTGGTGGTGTTTCTTTCTCTGGTGGCGTTGGCCGTAGCCAAGCCTTCCGTGCCCGCTGTGATCTCATACGGCGCCCCAGCGTTCACGGCTTTACCAGCGGCGGTGTCCTCGCAGTCCCGCCTTGACATCAAGTCATCGCCGGCCCTGATCGCAACTGCAGCTGTGGCACCCATTGCCCGTGCCGTTGTTGCTGAGCCAGCTCTTCTGGCACCCGCCGCCATCGCCGCGCCAGCAGCTGTTTCGCATCAGTCCCGCATCGACATCAAGTCATCGCCAGCAGTAGTGGCAACAGCAGCTGTTGCCCCAATCGCACATCATTGCTGAACCAGCTATTGTGGCGCCAGCAGCTATTGCGGCCCTGCTGCAGTATCCTCTCAATCTCGTATTGACATCAAGTCCCCCGCTGTCGTCAGCAGTGTAGTAGCCAGCCCATTGGTCACGCCCGCTGTCATCAAATCAGCCATCGCTGCTCCAGCCTTTGCTGCACCAGCGTTTGCAGCCCCAACATTTGCCGCTTCAGCTATCGCCGCTCCAGGCATCGCTTACGCTGCCCCTTCAGTGATCAAGTCAGCTATCGCCACCCGGTGATTGCTGAACAAGCTGCGTTCGCCGCACGCTCGCCATCGCCGTTCCCTCCGCGCCCTGGACACACCCGAAGTGATCGCCGCGCGCGCTGCGCACTTCGAAGCTAAGGCTCAAGCCTCGCCGGTGCTCACCTGATCCGCAAACGCTCCGCACCCTTGCTCGCTGCCCCTGCTCTGACCACGTACGCGGCCTCGCCCCTGATCTCCACTTACTCAGCTGCCCCCGTCATCCAATCAGCGTCAATACTGCACTCTGCCCCTCGCCTACTCGCTCCCATTATCTCCGCTCCCCTTGTAGCCAAGGCCTACAGCGTGCACCCTGGTAGGCGTCACCAAGAAAGCGAGGGATCGACCCTCGGTTCAGAACTAAAATACGACTGATGGAATGAAATTGTAAATACAAATAAAAATATAATAATTATTTATATACTTTCATTGAATTAGGAAATCTATACAAATACAATAAAGGTGAAGAGTTTGTTTGTTTATTCGCACGTACTAATCTCAGAAACTACTAGTCGGATTTGAAAAATTCTTTCAGTGTTAGATTTCTATCTAACACTGAAATAATAAGAGCAATACTCGTAGGAGCGAAGCAACAAGAAATAATGTTTCAAAATTAGGTTTTTTTCCTACTGAGAGCTTCCACTGCGTGATAATAATTGTCTATCAGTAATTGGTCTCCATCGAAGCCACTCTGTCATGGTAAGGCGTATCACTTAACACCAGGTGAGCATCTTGACCGTCCTGTTGCACACTAGGAAACATAAAAACTCGTACTACTTTATGCAACCGCTTGCGCCGACAGTCCACCGCCACAACCTCACCCCAATTTTTTAATGTAATAAATATTTTGCGGTTGATCAATACAGATCAACCGCAAATGTTTTGAATGATTTTGTGTCAATGGGTTTAAAATATTTGATTTTGTATCAATAGAGTTGTCTTATATTTAGGGATGTACTTAAAATCACAAGTAGATTCCTATTTTAAAAAATCCATTTCCTCGATTTCACCCTGTATACGTATGAAAGTACAACAAGCAAAATACTTCTGGAGTAAGTTATGGACTCTTCCGCTGAATGGGACAACATATGAATATATTTGATATTTATTCTAATAAGCTCATCTGTGTACCTCATTGAAATTTTACTTAATATTGTTGCTACAAAGGGGTACTTAGCTGCAAAGAGGCTAAATCTAGCACTTTAACTGTAGATGAACTCATTTTTTAACTATCCAAAATGGCTAACTAGTCCTTTTCATTGTCAAATAGCGACGCCTATGCTTCGCATGGGTGCAATGGTGACATTCTTAATAGGCACGTTCCCGCCTGCGCGGTCGTCCGGCACCGGCGCAAACGCTACGTACCGCAATTTTTAAATCTGTTATATCTTCGAAAATATTCATTTAAATCATATGCTATAAAGGACAATTTATTTAAGGTATTAATTGGATATGGATTAATGCTGTACTGATTATTTGTTCATCATCATCATCAGCTCTTTAAACGTCCACCGAGGGCACGAGCCTACCCGTATAGGGTGATTAGGCCTTAGTCGTCCACGAGGCCCAGTGCGGATTGGACGACTTCACACACAACCTTCGAATCACTTCGCAGGTTTGCATGAAGGTTTTCTTATGATGTTTTCTTTCACCGCAAGAGCGTCGGATAATGTACATATATTTTCGAAAATCCGAAAACACATTGGTACGTGCGTACATATAAATCTTCCTCTTGAATCACTCCATCTATTAAAAAAAACCGCATCAAAATCCGTTGCGTAGTTTTAAGGATTTAAGCCCACATAGGGATATAGGGACATGGGACAAAAAAGCGACTTTGTTTATACTATGTAGTGAAGTTTTCGCCATGCTAACAACTACTTCCTGGATTTGTATCACAAGTATAGGGTGCATGTACAAGCGCTTCCTTAATGCTATTGTTTGTTTCATCAGTCATGAAACCATTTTTTCGTCTATCATTGTACAAAAAGTCTTTTCTTTTGTTATTATTGTGGCTCCATCTAGCCCGATGTAGCCCTTTTTTTATTCTCCAATAGCCCCAGTCTTAAAACTTAGGTGGCAATATTGGGCCGACGACAGGTTTCATTTATATGTGATATAGGGGTGTGAGAGGTCGTAACCCAATATAATCTCACCTGCTCGTGGTGCAACGAACTTTTTCATGATAATCTAATAACTACGTCCCTAATGTGTCCCTATATCCAGTTAGAAACCTTATTCTGAAAGGCGTGAAAAGGGGTCGGTATTTGTTAAAAATACCTTAAACGATGATTTATATTCATACGTTCTTTTTTTATATGTTCATTCTTTCATATTTCTAACATGTTAATATTTGCTATGGATACAACGTTTCATAATTAAAATATTGCTAACTTATTGATACGTCCGTTATACGACTGCTACATAATTTAACTGAATTTAGAGTGTTTATTAGGATATGTTTAATGAACGTATATTTTTCTTTAGTTCTAGGTATTGACGGTATTTCTTTCCATAATTTTAAGGAAAAAAATTGGTAGGTATGCATTTTATAAACTTCCACTAAGACTAATCACGTAATTACTCAAAGGGTATATAAAGATCTTAAATGCAATCCATTGCTAGGCTACTCTTTACTGGTGATAGCACAGAAAAATGGTCTGTATTTTTTAGAGAAACTAAAGCCAAAATTGTATTTGTTTCATATCTGTGAATAAGTTTTTAACATCTGTCATTGGTTTAAACTCATAAAAAGAAGTCATTAAAGAATACGTTAAATAAACCGTGAATACTGGAATATAATTTTTCCGTATCAATGTTAAATTATTCACCGTTTTGTAACTTCCTTCGTTACTACTTGTGTGCAGATAAACTACTGAAAATTGGCAACATTCTCGTGACCTACCCATATGTTGCTGTCATATTATTAATGATTTCAATTCCATACAAAATCAAGGTAGTATTTGTGTTTTAGCTACTCGTAAAAAATTGCACGGATACAAAATATTAAAAATCCTGTTTAACGATAACTGGCAAACGTTCTGATACGATGACAATAAAATAAGTGAGTTATTCTGTTTATCCGCACATAAACATTATATAAGTTCATTTTTAATTTTGTTATCATATTATCTTTCACTGGAACATTTTGTAGTTAACCTTACCTGTTGCTCTTGACTTTTACGCATTGCACCGTGAGCGGTATAAATACATACGACGACGCAAAGAAAACATCAGTTTCATTTGCTCCTCGTTTACATCTGAACTAACACAGACCACGATGAACTCGCTGGTGGTGTTTCTTTCTCTGGCGGCGTTGGCCGTAGCCAAGCCTTCCGTGCCCGCTGTGATCTCTTACGGCGCCCCGGCGTTTGCGGCTTTACCAGCGGCGGTGTCCTCGCAGTCCCGCCTTGACATCAAGTCATCGCCGGCCCTTATCGCAACTGCAGCTGTGGCACCCATCGCCCGTGCCGTTGTTGCTGAGCCAGCTCTTCTGGCACCCGCCGCTATCGCCGCTCCCGCAGCAGTGTCGCACCAGTCACGCATCGACATCAAGTCCTCCCAGCTGTCGTCAGTAGTATTGTGGCTACACCTTTTGCAGCGTCGCACCCGCTGTGGTTAAGGCTGCAATCGCTGCTCCAGCATTCGCTGCTCCAGGCATCGCCTACACCGCTCCTTCTCTGATCAAGTCGGCTATCACCGCCCCGGTGTTTGCTGCGCAGCCTGCATTCGCCGCGCCTGTCGCGTTGCCGCTCCCTCCGTCCCTCTAGATACGCCTGAAGTGATCGCCGCACGTACTGCCACTTCGAAGCCAAGGCTTTAGCTGGCGCTCACTTGATCCGCAAACGTTCTGCACCCTTGCTCGCTGCGCCAGCCCTGAGCACATATGCGGCTCTCCCTTGATTTCCACATACTCTGCCCTATCATCCATCGGCACCCTCCTTCACTCTGCCCTCTTGCTTACTCTGCCCCCATTATCTCCGCTCCCCTTGTAGCCAAGGCTACAGCGTGCACCCTGGTAAGCGTCATCAAGGAAGCGAGGGAATCGACCCTCGGTTCAGAACTGAGAAACGATGGATACGAAATTGTAAATAAAAAATTAAAAATATAACCTATTTTCATTTCTTTACCTGAACTGAATATAAGTTACACGAGTATGTAACAATTACCTTGTTTGTAATGACGTACAACAAGATGGAAAGTTGCTTTTGCTCATACGGAACTACCAGTACTCGTACCTACTGCCTACACGACAAAGAGTAGTCTAGGCTATGGGTACTTGTATGCAAAGTTAACTTACCCGGTAGTCATGGCTTTTGCTTGAACGACATATTTTCAAGTATGCTTGTCTAAATAATTTAGTAAAGCCTTTCTGATAATCAGCAAGCTTAGGCTGAGAGCCATCTGCGCTCGCCACTTGCCCGGTGAAGCTGTGAAAGCAATCTGTGGCCAACTGCGCAAAGTCCTACAGAAAAAGCTTCACGTTAAATTTTTACCATCTTTTAATATAACATGTGACGTATTCTTTAACCTTTATATAACATACATTATACAGGTATGCTGTCACATGCGGGAATGCCTATGCCCCGTATTCGGGCATTCTGGGCTGATAATGATTATGAACCAAACAAGTTGGTGATAAACTCAATACCGAGTTGTCTAGGTGTACCACCGCAGTGCCGGATATCGTCTCGTGAAACAGAAGTGCTATACACTTTTGTGTTTCGGGGTGAGCGCACTAAAGTTAGTGAAATTACAGAGTATAAGAGGCCTAACATCTGATGTCTCGGGTGACGGGTGCAGTGCGGTGAAATATTAACAGTCTCCTTCAATACCGCTCTGTCATGCTCACGCGTATCACTTATCATCAGGTTAGTGTCCTGACGGTCCTGTTCACTTCGTAACATAAAACAGTTGAAATTTTTTCAAAGTTGTTAGCATTATAAATGTAATGCTACATATAAGAAAAACAGTACAGACGAATTTGACTTTTTGTCATACAAATTTTGCAGGATAAGTATCATTCTGTTGAAAGGCCGGCAACGCATTTCAGTGCCTCTGGTATTGCAAATGTACATGGGCGGCGGTGACATTTACCATCAGATGAGCCGGTTTCCCGTTTGCCTGCTATAGCATAAAAAAATGGCATCTGGAAAAGCATGGATTCCGAAATCATCATTGATATTCACTCCCTGTTAACTATCGAGTATCTGAGTTATTCTATATCCATACATGCCAAATTAACTTCAAATGCCAAATGTATGTTTCGTTTTAATGAATCTTCTAATATTATAAACGCAAATGTCTGTAGATTACCTACAGACATTTGCGTTTATAATATTAGATTACCTATGGTGGAGTAATGGTTGAGAACCTGTGACATCAAGGGTTCGGGGTTCGATCCCCGGGCAGAACAAATATGTTCATAAACATATCTTTTATATAAGTCTTGGTGTTTAGATAGATGGTTAGATCATTGTTTGGTATCCAAATTAGCGTGATCCATACAAACAAAGATGTTCATACACAAAAATATTTGTATTGCGTGATTTTTGAATTGGATCAGGATGTTTTGGTTTTGTCACGATGCTTATGTGTTGTACCCCAGCTTTGTTTCTGCAAGCAAACAGGGTCTTTTTGCTGAAGATGTGAAGACTAAGAGATATCCTAACTATCTGATACTGATTTCATATATATGAAACATGAAACACATTACTTAATTATCATTGAACTCATCATCAGTACAGCCCCATCACATCTTATATCACCACCTGAACTTCGGTATAAAATTGTTAAAGTCGTGAATTTAACCCATTGAACGCCGGCCATAAGGCGTCATTGGTGGTCAAGAACAAAAAGTGGGTTTATCTAAATCACTACTTCTACTGTAAATCTTAAATGACTACATTAGACACCCTTAAATACGTTACAATTAATTTCGTCATCTACACTTTTTTATACTTTGATAAGGCCTTTTTTAAAACAAGTTTCACAATACTACAAATTATGGAATCACACGATTGCAAATTATAATTATATCAACTTTAAAAGAGAAAAATATAGATAAAAGCACAATCATCAATAAATCCACGTTTCACAAAAAAATTATAAAAGTATTTCTAAAGTACGTCAGGTATTTTTAAAATCTAATTAAACAAAATGTGAAAAATGTGAGCATATATTTAATTCCAGTATGTAGTCGCCGGCCGAAAAATCATAAGTTACGGATGGGTTTTCATTTTCATTTTTAAATCTATCGTACCTTGAATTTCGCTTATGATATATTAACCTAATACAAACAATGTTTGCGGAAGCGTCCGCATAAAAAAATGTTTGAGCACAAGCTATAATAATTCTGCTTTGAATATCAAGGCGTATACTTGAAGGTGACTATGTGGCATTTTTTGCTAACCGGTCATTGTTAGATAAGCTCGGTATAAAAGGATCTATTACCAGCGTTCAAGCATCAGTCGATCTTTACTCATCGATCAGATAACTCAACACAGACCACAATGTTCAAGCTGGTGGTGTTGTTCTCCGTTGTGGCTTTGGCGGCTGCCAAGCCCGGATTGGTGCGCCTTTGGCGTACAGCGCAGCCGTGCCAGCTGTAAGCTCGGTCTCGCAGTACAGCTCAAGCGTCGTCCACGGCGCCCCGGCAGTGTACAGTGCCCCTGCCGTGTACAGTGCCCCTGCCGTGTACAGTGCACCAGCAGTATACAGCGCCCCCGCTGTCTACGGTGCGCTGTGGTCAGCCGCTGTGGTCAGCTGTGGCTGCCTCGCCAAGCCCCTCACTCACCGGCGGTCGTCCTCGACGCAGTCCACGGAGTGCCCCTTGATACCCCTGAAGTTGTCGCCGCTCGTGCCGCACACTACCAGGCTAAGGCCCTGTCTGGACACCATCTCCGCAAGCGTTCTGTCGGTGCCGTAGCTTACAGCGCAGTTCCCGTCGCTCACAGCGCCGTGGTTGCTTCACCCGTCGCTTACTCCGCCGCCCCTGTCGCCTACTCCTCTCCCGTCGTCTCTGCTTATTCTTCCCATGTTGTCCCCGCGTACTCCTCCCCAGTTGTGTCGGCCTACTCAAGCCCCGTGGTAGCCTCTCCTTTGGCTTACTCCGCAGTGGTTCCCAAAGCTCTCAGCGTCCACCTTGGTAAAGAGTTAACTGAATTTCGAAAATGTCCGAATAACGAATTGATCTGATCATTAGTGTTTATGTGAAGATCACTGCCAAAATAAATAAATTTTTGAATATACTTTTGACTTTTTATTGTAAATGCACAAAAACTTTGTTTCATTTCTGTAATCGTATACATACCAAGTAAATTTTCGTTTCAGCATTGTAATATTTAGATTTTATATAGTTACTAGAGTTAATAATTACTAAAAATTCATTTACTACCGAATAAACGCCTTTATTTTGTACTCTGCAAATACTGTATCAAACTTGATTATTGTAACTGTAATAATAATAATAATTAATCAAATAACTGATGGTCATTAATGGTATAAACGTATAGTTTAACTAACTTAGCATTATTTTAACTGATAAGTTTCAAAAGTTTTTTACGTCTATATTAAATACTTAATCACGCGTAAGTTAAATGAAAATTTCAAATTATTGTTGTTAAACATTTGATGCTTAAGTTGCTAACTTGCTCGTTTCATCCTTGTGGCAATTTCAAATCCTTTTTCATATGAATGAACATTTGAAATAACGAAATATAAACCTAAGTAACATCCCTGTACATGTTTTATATCCATTATTCTTAGGTCATTCGAAAGCACATACATTTTATAGGTATATTTTATTTACTTGGTTTTTTTACTGTTTTATTTTTTAGAACAAAAATGTTTTATAAAGCTGACAACTTGTCCTGTGCCTAAGATATTCACAATTATTTCATCATCAGCTCATTAAACGTCTCCACCGAAGGGCACGAGCCTACCCGTAAGGCTGTTTAGGCCGTAGTCGTCTACGCGGGCCCAGTGTGGATTGGCCGACACAATCACAATCATTTGATTAAATGAAAAAGAGAAAGTATAAGAGGAAACTTTATTTTTGTTCAATTGCTTTACAAATCTTAAATTTACTGTACAAAACGATCCGGATACATTTTTATTGTAAAGGTCTGTTTACATCCATCCCAGGTTAATAATGGCCAAGATGTGACACCCCAAAATGACCATGTCCCGCTCCAAGATGTCCATGTCCGGCTCCAAGATGTCCATGCCCGGCTTCAAGATATCCATGTCCGGCTCCAAGATGTCCATATCCTGCACCCAGATATCCCAGCCCAGCTCCATAATGTCCATGACTGGCTGCGTAGTGCCCCAGCCCATAGGAACCCAGGGCTAGAGGAGCGGCAACCACCGGGGCGATGACAGGCTTTACAACTGCAACCGGAGCTATCGCAGGAGACGTACGCACATCCACTCGGGATTGGTGAGATACAGCAATCGGAGCAACATGAGCGACATGACTGATTGGAGCCACATGTTCTAAATGGCCGACATGTCCGTGAGCCAGCGGTGCCACCAGATGTGGCGATCGTTTGAATACGTGATGCCCCAAAGGCTTTCCTAAAAAGCCATGACCCCAGTGACCATGCCCGTAGCCGTGGTACGATGAAACCAGAGGTACATGGACTGAATGAGCGGCAGGCACGACTAATGGTAAGTGTGGCAGCACCGCATGGCTGCAGCACAATGCGAGGAATGACAGGAACACGGTGACACGAAACATCTTGTTATAAGTACTTCGGCTTGGTCTAAAGTGAACTGATACCTGTAGCCAGGAGTATCACCTACTTATAGTTGCTACCGATTAAGTGACAGGACTGAGGAAACAATAGATTCGACACGCCATTGGACATTATGATTGGACAGCACAAAAAATAAACTGGCATTTGTCACCTATTTAAAATAAATTCACAAATGTTTCCAATAATAATAGAACTCATTTTAAACCACGAAGTATATTTAGAACTATGCTCGGACAACCACAAAAAGCTTCATTAGATTAATTCAATTAAACTATAGAAAATATTGTACAGACTGTACAGATTAACTCCATACTTATTAATAAAGGCCACATCGTATTTTGAACCGAGTAAAGGAAATTTGTATAATAAGGATATATAGGTAAGTTATGATATACATATGCCCATACCCACCTTGACTAACCATAACAGTTATTATAAGTTACATACGTAACTACGACGAGTATTATGCAAACACATCTGATGAGCGTATGGAACCCGTTTTCGGATGTTGTAATCAGAAAACGGGTTTCTTGCAAGCGCATCGATCTCTATGAGTGACGATTCTATAATGCAACCATCTCAATCCGGCCAGTGCCCCGGCGACGTTACGTAACCGGCCGAGAACTTGAACCTGTAACGGTCGCCGTGCACGCGCATCGAAAACCGTTACTTGCCTATAAAAACATCATCTGATACACTCATCCCATTGAATCCGGTAAAATGTTTAGAACACTTTTTCTTATATTGTTCTCAGTAAAGTGCAAAGTAATGTAGTGCCGCTCATCTACAGTGCGCCGAGCGCTGTGTCCCATCAATCTAGAGTCGACATCAAACATTCTCCAGGATTTATATCTACACCCGTTATATATAGTCCGGCGATATTCAAAAGTCATCCGAAAGAGGTTGCAAGCGAGACAGTACTTACACCGATTTTGACAACTGATACTCTATTAACACCAGTAGCGTTGAGTTTCTTCCATAACCTACCACTAGCAAGAGCTTTGAAACATCCGATATCTATAGATGTCATTGAAAATACATATAAAGATGAAAAAGGTGATATTGTACTCCAGGAACAAAGTGAACACAAAACTTCAGAAGACACGAAAACTGAAAGTGATAAAGTGAAAGATAGTACAAAACCACCTAAAATGGAATTGAAAAGTGATCTCAGTCTAAATAATAGCCCCGAAATTCAAGCACAATCCATACAAAAATCATCCTGAGGGTTAAATAATTAAAAAACCCTTTTTTTAATGAAGTTCTTTACATATTGCCAAGAGTAATGTTTTAAATAAGATAAGAAAATAATAAGTTAGGTTTTATCAATATGGCCCACCTGCTAAGAAATAAAACGTATTCTAATAATATGCTAACTATCATAATTTTGCTTTATTTATCCTTACATATAACTAATTATGGGTGTGCGTTATGTGTGAAAGAACCATATTTTGGCACAAATGGAACACCTCGCAGTTTTGCCTGTGAGTGACACAACCGGAGGTCAAATTCCCTTCGTCTGCACCCAGAATTTTATTTTGCTCTTCCTTTTAACCGCCAGGAAACCAGACACAATGGAAAATCTATTGTTTGTGGCGCTTTAAGGCGTCTCTGGCGGCTAAAGGGTTAAAAGATTACCAACAATATTAAGCTTCAGTATGTGGTATCAAACCAAAAAAAATATTTGATTTTCCGACCATTGTTTAACTATTGATACTGCATCGTCCTTTAAAATATCACATTTAACTAAACCGACATTAAATAACTAGTTTAAAATACATAAAAACCATATCTTTATTTAAGGTATCGACAATTATTACTTTTGCTTATTGTATTAGATTTTTATAATCCGCTAAAACCTTGCTCTTTCTTTCTCTTATCCTTTGCCTTGAGGAAGCGATTAATACTAGCGATAACGCTGCCTAAATTATACAACCTTTGTTTAATGCTTGTAATTTATTCATCTATAGTTATTATTTTATATAGACCTTTTACGCGTCATATTTATTAATTCCATCATTAAGGATAGTGAACCACGTGCCGAGTCAGATGAGACTTACAAGGTTTTTTTAAATAATTATAAATAGCACCTATGGAACTAATATTCTAATAACTATAATTGGCTGTAGATCAGCTCAACTGCTTATAATCCGTAGACCCTAAATATCAAGAAGATTAATAATATTAAATCCATATTCATAAATATGTATCGAGAAAATAACATGATAATAGGGCCAGACCATCAGGAATTCCTTGGGAGCATTGAATTATCTTTCATTTCAGTCAATGATCGCTAAACTGCTCACCATACGGGGAAAACCTACAAAGTAACGTATTATGCGTTTTCCCGACTCTCACAGCCCGGATCAAGGAGCAATAAAAATTCAACGCTCATACCATTAAACAGGCAGGTAAAGCCTCGTAATGTCCGAAACTGAAACCTTGGTCTAGCGGTGGATTTCATGGTTGCTATGTTTTTACCGTTATACTCGGTCTTACTCTAATCATTATAGATCATCTACCATGCTTTCTACAACGATAAACGATATATTAACCGATATCCAAAACAGGCCAAACCACTGAAGCGCTTTTTTTTCAAAGCATCAAAACTCATATTTTTATTTAGTATTTTAATCGTTTTTTATTATATTTTTGTATATTTTTTGACGTTCATAAGTGCTTTTTGTAAGCCTAATTTGAAATAAATGTTTTGACTTTGACTTTGACTCTTTATTTCTTTGCCAAGCCACGGACAGGCTTGTGTTTTGGGGCCTTTAGCTCAACAATCAAACATATCTTATCGAACAGATATTATTTATTAACTTTGTGGCTGATAGCAATGGCAATAAAAAACGTTAAACAATTATTTATATAGTCCTTCATCAGTAAGTTGATTGGCCGAAAAATATTACCATGGTTCTCTCCTTGATTTAAAAGGCAAACTAAGTCATTGGCCCCAGCTAATATGGATAAATCACCAAGCCGTATTGAGGGCTTGTCACCAAAATACGTATTAGACAAAATAAATTTGTATTTTGGATTAAAAATGCAATCGATTTCAAGTAAATGAGTGAAAAATGTACGTGTGTAGTGAGTAAGTTACTTAACATAAATGTAATTGAAAATATTATAATACCCTGTATAGGATTACACAGTTATGAGTTCAGAGAGTTTCAGATTCAATTATAATTAAGTAGGTTGATATGGACGTTCCTGTAACCTGATTCCTGTTATGAAACATTCAGTAGCCAATTCGGCAGCATTGACGTTCACGTAATCACAAGTCACTTCGCGACTCCCGGCATTCTGTACTGTTATCTCATGCGTATATTTCAAGGGTAAGTTTAATCGAAGTTAGTATTTCTTTAGATGTTGACTTTTACAACTTTTATTAATACAAAATATTCTTTTTATGGCCAGATAAATCTATAGGTACTCTGTACAAACAAATAAAATTGCAGTGTCTGTTTGTAATTTACGACAAAAAGGCCACTTATATTTTCGGAAAGCCTTTTAATATAGAAAAATAAAAAGTTTTGTTCTGCGCGATGGCTGGCATAGACCGCGCGTCGCGTGAGCTGCGCGCTTTACCGTGACGCTATTTTAGTTTATTTTTTATTGCGGGATGATATCTAATATCGCAGGTAATACTGCGAAGTACAGCTAGTATATTATTTATTTCAGACCTTTAGTTTTAGTTAGATGCATGATGCGGTGGTCGTGAATTCGAATCCCACGAGGAGATCGCTTAGTCTTATGACACTGTGCGATTTTTTACAGTTTGGTTAGTCCATTGTAGACCTAATCACGCAATAATTAAAGACAAAAGTCTGCGTCTTACCCGTACTAACATACATAGCTTCTACATCATTACCGTTGTATTTGTTATGCCTGTTGTGAAGAGTAATAAATAAACTTGTTATTTTTCTCATTAAAAATAGTACCTATTTTTAATGAAAACTACTGCCGTTTGGCAGTATTTCATTCAGATTTGTAATGAAAAAATAAAATATTATTAAAATAATCAGGGTAGTATATAGGATGGATTAATACAACAAAATATTACATTTCAGATTTCATTTATTGTCTTGCATTGTATGTCAAAAAACAGTGTATGTACATGTAAAATAAACTATTGACAATTTATGGTAATTTAGTATTTAAACATCGGCATGTATCTCACTTACTCAGTGTGATAATTAGTAGATGTAAGAACCAGCGATGCCGTGGTAAGTGATCGGGGAGGTGTAGGTGGTAGAGATCACAGGGGAGGTATGTGTGTAGTCCAGTCTGGACTGGTGGGAGACAGCTGCGGGAGCTAATACGGGAGTGATCAAAGGAGCCGAACGCTTCTTAATGAAATGTGGAGTGTAAGCGATTGGCTGAGAGATCACGGGAGCGGAGTGTATCAAGGGGGCGGAGTGCAATAAGGGTGCCGAATGGATAATAGGAGTAGTATAGGCAGACGTCAGAAGAGGCGCAGATGCAGCATAAGTGGTCGGCGTCAGGAAGGCGGCCGACCTCTTCTTGATCAGGTGCGCGGCGGCGTACGGCAAGGCAGCAGATGACAGGATTGGTGCGCCGTGAATAAAACCTGGAGCGCTGTAGGCTGTCGCCAGAGGAGTCGAGTAGGCCAGGGGAGCAGCATACTGATGAGATGCGATGAAAGATGGCGATGAAACGTAAGCCAGAGGTGCTGAGCGTTTCTTGATGAAGTGGGTGAACGCAATAGGAGCCGAGTAGGCCACCGCTGGCGACGGGTGCACGACACTGCTGGAGCTCTGAGAGATGGACGTAGATGCCGGCGCCAACACGGAGGAGTAGGCGATGGGCGCAGCGTATGGTGCGCTCAGGGCGAGCAACCCAGGCTTGGCCGCCGCCGCTGCGAAGATAGCACTCAACACCACCAGCTTGAACATTGTGGTCTGTGTTGTTCGTTGAACGACTGATGCCTGAACAGTATGAACTCTCGTATTTATAGAAAGTAACTAAAGCTAAGGGCGATCTCGTTACGCGAACCGGTGCACTTGTTCAGGAAGCTGGTATTTACACGGCGAGGCCATCCAGAAGCTGGGACTAGTCAGTTCATCACTGCAGAGATCGGTTCACAAAGTTACAATAAAAGGAAGGCAAATGCCAGTCAACGGGGCAACGCACCCGGCCCATATACGATAAAAGTTATGCTCTTAATCTGTATGCACTCGACTGGAAACTTTCAGACACACGGTTGCTGCGCTGATATTTAATTAAAGGAGACATGTTTATTGATTTTATGTTCCGTATGCATAATTCTTTGGTATAGAAATTGTCTTGCTCTAATTTCATGATCGTCACGTACATTGAATGACGTAGTTACCTGTGAACGAACGCACCTGAATTATTTATTTAATCTCATTACCATTTGCGGTCCATGTTACTAGGTATGGAAATATTCTTTGTACTTAAATTTAAGTAAAACTAAACAATTGCAAAGCGAAGGAAAATTTGCGGCCTCCCAAAAGCTTAGGGTCATTGTAGCGGTTACCACCGCAACTTGAGTAAGTCCCATTCATTAAAAACAAAAATAGGATTTCTGTATAAATATCACACCTACCTAAAATTGAAATTCTTTTGCTAAGATAAAATCTTTATCATCCGACACGTTAGGACTCTTACTTTTTATATATTTTTTGTGTAACAAACTTCACTCACGTTAATTAGATAACGACACATCCCCGTCTCAAATCTCAGGATGGTAGTTGTTAACACCCACCAATCCACATTGGGCCCGTATAGTGGAATACGACCCAATCTCCTAATAGCTATGCATGATGTGCGGGAAAGCCTGTACCCTGTAGAGTCCACTAACGGCATAGGCTGATGAGGATAATAATATTGTAAATGGTGATAAATTATTGTTATTTCATTACGCATTAAAATAACATTTAAATTACGAAATTGTTTTAAATGTATTCTAGCCTCAACTATGTTTCGCCGTAAAAATACTTGACTTATCGTCAGACAACGGAATCACATGTAGCTATCAGCTACATGTGATTCCGTTGATTTAGTTCCTAATGTTTTGCACAGTATTTGTCTTATTTTTGTACTGTTCATATATTTAGTTTGATAGTCATGTTGATTATTGATTTAAAGTAAAACGTCTAAATGTGCTGCATAAATTCATAGGCTACTATAACAGAAGTCCTCAATACTACCAATAATGGTAAGTATTGTACAAAATACTGCAGATTAATATTTTAAGAGAACAATATCATGCAGCTGCCGCGTCAAACAATTCTTTAACAGCTCATAAATAAAGGCAAACGAGGCTTTAAATTTTATCGATGCTTACTGTTTACTTTGATTGAAAAAATTAAAAGCTTGCAAATAAATGTGCCTTATATCAACAACTGGCAATAAATATTTCATGGTAGGTTAGGTCACCACAGTCGTGTATTGACCAAAACCAATTTTTAGGCTCATTTTTTGGTTGACAAATTATGTTTGAAGACCCTGTTGCTGGAATACTTATTATGAAGGTTTGTTTGTCCAATGTTGAATATGACGATGAAAATTACGAATTTTTGACTTTGACCTCTTTAATACTAGTGTGGCTTCGGCGAGAAGTGCTTTGAGCAAGATTTTTTTTGAAAGTACCTAAATTTATGTAATTTCTTGTGTTGGCTCATTTGTTGTATTTTAATTGTTTAATTTTATTACGGATTCGGGTATTCTTTTCTATACAATTTTTATTTGTGAGGACCTATAATTGGCTGCCTGTTGTTATGTGTGTATATTTTTGTGTTTCGTTGCTGTTGGTATGAAATTAATAAATAAATAAAATTGTAAAATAGAACATTCTCTGAGCATTCTACAGTCGTGAAATAGGCCTTTAGTGCGCTTTAGTGGATGCTCCCAGATGAGCAGCTCCAAATGTGTAAGACATTTGATCTATTTCATATCATTTTTCGTACCTATAATAGTTATATATTCAATGTCACATTATCAAACTGTATCGGCCTATTAATCTATATTGGATCACGTCGTGGGTAACGTCGCAATTCCCCATAGCTATGCTGTGAGGTAAGGCCTGTATCCTGCAGGGGGGCTTTATATGCCGATGAAGATGATGACATGTATTAATATATATCAAATAATGATAATAATAAATATTCACTGACATCCACACGGCGCCATCTAGCCTCATATTAAGCGAGGAGCTTGTAGTTAAGATACTAAACAACTGATAAAGATACTAAAATATTTTTTTTGTAAATGCATACATATTATACATAAAAACACCCAGACCATTACAAACAGACATGTTCATGTACATAAATGTTTGTACGGCCCGGGGATCGAACCCGTAACCCTTGGTGTCGTAGCCGATGTCTCGACCATTATACCACTTGGTCGTCAAAAAATAAAAGTAGTTATCTGGTTTCTTTTAAATGTTTTTCTGACTTCTGAATTACTCGTGTCCACTCAAGTAAAATGGCTGTGCAACTTCACAGATAATTTTAAATGAATGCCATCGATTCAAAGAGATGCAAAGAACAGTAGTTGCCCTTCAGAATTTCTTGCTTGACAGGCGCCCCTTTTGTTAACTGGATCAGTGCAGTGACTATCAATAACTGGTTGGCGATTTTATTTATAACAACTAGCTTTTGCCAGCAGCTTCGCTCGCGTTAAATTCGGGACAACACGGTACCACTTCCCTGATAAATTATACGATTTTTTTAATAGGTAAACAGAGTTTGCATACCCATTTTTGGCTTTCTACTTAGCAAAACTGCGAAGTCCTATTCGAATTTGTGTGCATGAAATGTCTGTTTGTAATGGTTTTCTATGTATAATATTTATGTATTTCCAAAAAAAAATGTATATAAGTGTGTTTATCCGTTGTTACCCATAATACCGAATTCCCCGCATTAATATATATATATATATATATATATATATATTATGTATCTATCACTATACATATACATATATGTAGAAAATATATATATATATATACATATATGTATATAATTCATATGTACACACTCACAGTCATATGTAATCCCCCGCCCCTTTATAGTGTTGGGGGTCTAATAATTAGTTTGCATACCAATTTGTAGCTGTCTACCTAGCAAAACTGCGAAAAGCTCTATGCTCCTACCTTGAAAACTGATAAAAGTACGGTCCCCCCCTTCTCCTCCCTTTTGAGGTTTTTGGACCGATTTCAGCTAAAATAAATATGAAAGATTTATTGTTTGTGTCTAACAGCGGTCATACCAATCTTTCTACCTTAAAAACTACGAAAAATCGCATATTCCACTTCCTCCCATTTTTGAAGGGTTAGGGGGTGGATTTTTGAATAAAAAATATGCCATATTTTTCGTTTCTGACAAATAGTCCGCATACCAAATTTAGCGTCGTTCTACAAAAATTGCGGAATGTTCCAAACAAACTTCCAACCCCCTTTTTAGGGAAGTGGGGGGGGGGGACGGGACAAAAAGTAGCCTAAAACCTATTCTAGGTTACGTTCTATTAACATACCAAGTTTCAATAAAATCCGTTCAGCCGTTTAGGCGTGAAAGCGTAACAAACAGACAGAGATACTTTCACATTTATAATATTAGTATGGATGGATTATTAGTAATTAGAACGACCTTATGGTCTAGTTGTCAGGATATCTGTCAAAAAAACGCATTGTTGGTTTTTGGAAACTTGTCAGGTTAAGGTTTGTTTAACAATTATATATAGAATTGTATTTTTTTTAAATTCTGATTTTAATATATATTTTTGTGAGTGTAGCGTATATGAAATTTTGTTTTTATCTTTAATTAAAATTTGATTTATTTGTATTTCGGTTTATTAGTTCATCATCAGCTCATTAAGTTCCCACCGAGGGGCACGAGCCTACCCGTATAGGGTGTGATAAGGTCTTAGTCGTCCACTATTCTATTTCGGTTTATTAGGTACATTTATTCATTTTTTGTTCTGTCTGTATAACTATTAGGGTAAACTCAATTGATTGTACTATCAAAATATCAAAACCATTTATTTCAAATTAGGCTTACAAAAAGCACTTATGAACGTCTAAAAATAAAATAAAAAACAATTAAAATACTAAACTAAAAATATGAATTTTGATGCTTTGAAAAAAAGCTCTTTAGTGGTTTGGCCTNTCGTGTAACACCTGAAGAGACGGGAGTTGGCTGAAAACCAGCGTTGTAAATAGTACTAGTACCTTATTTATCAACAATAGCTGAGCCACATCCAATTGCTTCACAATAAAGGTACAAAAATAAATTGTGAATCTAATAAGGGCCACATGTTGAAATTGTGACTTGTGAAGAAGCAATAAATTTTATTATATTATATTTCTATCAACATACCAAGTTTCAATAAAATCTACCTTAAAAACTGCGAAAAATTGGATATGATACTTCCTCCCCCCCCCCCCCCTATTTGAAGGGTTTGGGGGTGATTTTTGAATAAAAATATGCCATATTTTTCGTTCTGACAAATGTCCGCATACCAAATTTAGCGTCGTTCTACAAAAATTGCGGAATGTTCCAAACAAACTTCCAACCCCTTTTTAGGGAAGTGGGGGGGGAACGGGACAAAAATGCCTAAAACCTATTCTAGGTTACGTTCTATTAACATACCAAGTTTCAATAAAATCCGTTCAGCCGTTTAGGCGTGAAAGCGTAACAAATAGACAGAGATACTTTCACATTTATAATATTAGTATGGATGATTATTAGTAATTAGAACGACCTTATGGTCTAGTTGTCAGGATATCTGTCAAAAAACGCATTGTTGTTTTGGAACTTGTCAGGTTAAGGTTTGTTTAACAATTATATATAGAATTGTATTTTTTTAAAATTCTGATTTTAATATATATTTTGTGAGTGTAGTATATGAAATTTTGTATTATCTTTAATTAAAATTTGATTTATTTGTATTTCGGTTATTAGTTCATCATCAGCTCATTAAACGTCCCCACCGAGGGGCACGAGCCTACCCGTATAGGGTGTGATAAGGTCTTAGTCCACTATTCTATTTCGGTTTATTAGGTACATTTATTCATTTTTTGTTCTGTCGTATAACTATTAGGGTAAACTCAATTGATTGTACTATCAAATATCAAAAACCATTTATTTCAAATTAGGCTTACAAAAGCACTTATGAACGTCTAAAAATAATAAAATACAAAAATATAATAAAAACAATTAAAATACTAAACTAAAAATATGAATTTGATGCTTTGAAAAAAGCTCTTTAGTGTTTGGCCTGTTGAGAAAGAAGATCCTATCGATATCCTACAGTTGGGCAGTACGTTAAAATATTTTTAAATTAGTTCAAAAATAACAAAATTTAGGCGATCCGTCATTAATACGAAATATTTCATACTTTAAGGGGACCCGAAGCCCCACAAGTTTCACATCATTTATATTTTGTCCAATCCTAGATTTGATTGGCTTGTATTAAATAATCTAATATACTCAATGTTGTACTGAAGAAAGAAAAAATCTTTATTCAATAAATCTGTTACAGATACTTTTGAATCGTCAAATGTATTATTATATATTTTTAATGACTCTACCACTGGTTCGGAATAAGTAGGATCTTTGAGAAGAAGCCGATAAGAAACTCGATAGTCACTCTTATACACTTTTTATATAAAGTTTGGAGGTATCGTTCCTTTATAAATATTATGATTTACATTATTGATGAAACTGCTGAATTAAGCTGTTATGCAAACAGTAATCAATGGCAAAGCAATTGGCTTAAATACATCTAACTAGCTTTGCTTATATTAACGAGGCTATTAGCAAGTTAATATTAATAATCAGAAACCTACGCAACATTTCGACCTCAAGGGACAGTGTTAGTATATCAATTAATACAGATCATTATTTCAACCTTTACCTACATTTAGTTCAATTAAATTTAGTACTTAGTAGTATTGCTGCAAGTATCTGAAATTTAATGTACAATGCTTTAAACACGTATGGCATGTTTATAAAATAAAATTTGTAGTAATGTTTTTTTCTATATGCTATAGATAGATTAAGTTTAATTTACCATTTTCAAAACAAAAGCTAATTTACTGTAACAATAAACGATTTAATTTGAACATTGGTGCCTAATGTTAGATAAACATTTTTCTACGATTATGTACGTTCTTACATTTATAAGTCGAAGAACTCGGACTATGTCAACATTGCACTTATAGCATTGTGATCAAAGTTATAAATCATGAATTGTAACATGGAATTCCTTATGTACACAACCTTCACAACAAAGTTGCGAAGCTTTATACATTTTGGTCCATTTATTAATTCATTTTGAATTCCGTTGATTTCGTGATGTGAAAGACACATTACGTGTGTTCGAGAGTTGTACTGATTTATGTTTTGGCCGCCGCGTGGACATAAACATGCGCACATGTTTCGGTCTGCCCGGGAATCAAACCTAGGTGTACTAGGCAACGTCTTAACTATTGCACATGTGGTGTAGTTTAGGTAAACTTTTGTATCTAACCTTACTACTTTAGGCGATAAAAGAATTTAAAAAACGTTTGTTAAACAAAAACCTAAATTTTCAACTTACTGAACTACAATCTTGACTCAAATCTTAACTTAAAGTACTTTATGACAATACTTGTATATCAATCTGCTTTAGTTCACATGGGAACAGGTATTTTCACGTAGGTACTATAAATATTAAAGTGTCTCGCATAATATTAATCCCCTAATCCATAAATAGCGTGGCACCGGGATGTCAGGCAACGCCATATCGCGCGCTGCAGCGAACCATGAAATAACCTGGCGTTGACACCACATACATTACACTTTAAATACACACGCATTTAAATTAATTATTGCACACAAAGAAAGAGTGATCGAGTTAAGTGTTTTGCTTGCAAAAGTTGTCCTTTCAGGGTCGGCTTACTCTTCCGGCCACGCCCGTTGCAACAAAATGCATGTATATAAACGGATTGCGACGCTCCATGTGCATCAGTGTTTCTGAGAACAGAAAACAACACAGACCACAGACAAAATGTTCAAGCTGGTGGTGTTGTCTTGCCTGATGGCCGTGGCTTCGGCTAGCGTGATCGCCCCGATCGCTTACTCCGCGGCGCTCATCCAGCCGTACAACTACCGTGGGCCACTCTCCCTAGCCCCTGGACAGCCTGCCAACATCCTCGGCGCCGATGGCAGGCCCTTGGACACCTTGGACGTCAACTTGGACCGCTCCGCCCACTACGCAGCGAAGGCTCTTTCCGGCGTTCACTTCCTGAAGAAGCGCTCCGCTCCCATATTGGCAGCTCCTCTGGCCCTGGCTGGCAGCCGCATCGCCCTCTCTCACGGCTCACTGATCGCACCGGCCCCTCTCGCATACTCCGCTCCCATCGCTCACACTTACGCCGCCCCCCTTACTTACGGTGCCCCTCTTATCCACTACTGAAGAAAGCGAGAACCGGTGTAAATAATAAATGCAAATAAACTGAGGTTTAACATTATTTGTTTGTTTCATATTTGTTGACACAATTTTCCTTTGCCTTTTGTATTCCACGTTAATATTATGATTTACAGTTGTTTGTAGTAATTTATTGTGACTATTATTCGGTTTTTATAGCTCTGATAAGGTTCACATTATTTAATCACAAGTAGTTTTGCTGTGGTATATAATGTCAAATATTATAGTTACTTTAGGTAGATTTATACGAACTTAGTAATTATGTGCTGAACGTAATATTTACAATTCAGTCTAACCACTTCTTATTTTACTTGCAATGGAAGGACTTCAACTTTCAAAATCATTTAGTATTAATATAGTACTAAGAATATTATATTAGCTTAGAAAAAAGATTGTGATATTTTCCTTTTATATCTGATTTGTGTATTCAGTGTGCATATCGCAACCATCTGGTTAAATTGGACATCTATTTGGACGCCTAGGCCATTCGTTAAACGCCGGTATTCAATTAAATGGCTGAAGAACAACTAGCCATTTCGTTTGACTGCAACATTGTTTAGACATTTAGTTGCTTTTATTTGGCACTTTCATGTTTAATAATACTTTTGATCAAATAACACTTTAATTTTACTTATAACTGCACATAAGCAAGAAATAATAAATCAAACTATAACATTGACTGTTTACGCAGCTGCGCCATATTTATTTTGATGACTACTAGCCCTGCAGTGGAGAAAAGCAGAACTAAATTTGTCTCACTTGTTCAGTCATTCCGAAAGGGCTAATTCTGGATGCCGGTGTTTGACGAACGGCCTAGGCATCCAATTGGAAGGCTAATTGAAGCAGATGACATACACATTGATTAATTTATCTTATATGAACGGGAACGGGCCTACTCGTATATGCAACGTTTACCCTAAATCCGTGCTACATTCCAGAAAGAACTATTTTATAGATCCATAAGGACCCCGCAAAATAATCTTATTTTTCCTATTACTTGGGAATTTTCGTGTTTTGGTTCACTAAATTATATTTATTTATTTCTTTAAAATAAAAACAAAACAATACATACCAATACAGGTTAATCACTAATTAAACATGTGTTAAAGTCAATTATCTTTGCGTAAAACATACATCACACAAAACGGTAAGTACCCGAGTCAACATTAGGTTACTCACACAATCACTTAATCTTTAACAATAACAATAATAAGTAAGAAAAAAATAAAATAAAACAATACACTTTTAAATAAAAACCAAGTATGCGTATCTATTTATGTTAGCATGACTAATTTTATAAGTTGGCGGTATAATATTCAAAAGTCTCTTGGTCAAATCGAATTCTTCAGGCTTGTTTCTATCGATATTAATAAAATCTATAAAAGATCCGTTTTACGAGATGACTTTAGAAAAATCATTTTATAAATATATCAAATTACAAATAAATATGACTTATTCGTATAAGACTAGTAGATTAATTATTAACTGGACTGAATGTCTTAAAGCTATTTCATAAAATTCTCTAATTTACATGAATAGTTAAAACCAAATTCTTAAATTTTGGCTCAACATAAGCGATGCTACTTTAAAGATGGCTAGTCTTATAAAAGAATCAGGACTATACTGAGTCAGCCCTTCGGCAAATTTTTAAAAATAAATATCCACAGACATTCACACAGCGCCATCTTGCCTCAAACTAAGCATTTAGTCTGTAATATGGATGATTAAGTCTCTTTTAAAGAAGGTTTTTGTAGAAATCTATTAGTAATGAAGCAGACCGTTTAATTACAACTACAAGTGCGCCTGGGATCTAAAAATAGCGACCACAAAGTAGTTACAAGCTACGCTGTCAAGTAGTTTAAATAAACAATTTTGTATTCAAAGAAGCACTACTTTCCTAATTCATATATCATAAAATATACTTTACAAATATATTTACAAAAGTAATTTCACTAGCTACTGTGCCCTTATCCAAAATACAAAAGTGCAAAGCACTCTTATTTCATGGGTCAATACCTGGCACTGCGATGGTACCTGCCTAGACGATTCAGTATCAAGTCTATCACCAAGTTAAACGGAATGTGTGAACGAAAAATATAATTATCGAACTTTGAAAATCACGTTAGGTCATTGATTCCGGCTATTTAGTATGGTAATCGTTAACATCCACCAATCTGTATTAGGCCAGTTTGGCACTTTACGATTTAAAACCATACCCATAGGTCGCTTTGAAGAAAAATTTTAGTTACAGGCATTTTAACTCAACATTAATTGATTTTTTTAAGAGGTTGGTCTAGGTCTTCGTTTAACAAGTGATCGGTGATCAAGCAAATACATTGTCATATTTATGAAACAAAATTACACTTGATATCAAACCTTTATTTTACTGTAGAGAGTACAACTTACAATTCAAATGATTAAAATGGATAGAGAGAGCTTTTGAGAATGAAATATTTGCAACGAACTTTTCAGACTTCATCGCCCATAAAGTGAACATTCTGGAACTGCTTTTTAGTACGTGATTAGTCCTTCGGCCCAAAAGGCGACGTACCCTAAATCTTGGGGCACGGCAGTGCCCCCGCCAAGTCGAGCGCGAAGCAAACACTGCCGTACCATCCTTTACAGGATCCATTTCGCCGCATTTTCAGGCCCCGATTTGAGAACTTTTGGATAATACCAGAGCGCTGAAATTTTCGTCATCTAGTAAGATATAATAACTTACTTTAAATCCAAAATTTCAAGTCTGTATCATCACACCCAATGGGTCGTCTAATATTCCTTTCAAGTTTCTACAAAAAGAAGTAAAATCCCACCAAAAACATTCTCTAAAAAATCTAGCCAAGTCTCGATGGAGCTGCTTGATTATCTCTAAAAGTAATGAAATCAAGACAAAGACGTGCTAAGTCTAAGGTTCCTTACTGCAATTAATTAATTATTATGGTTAATGTTGTGTGACTTGGCCGTTGAATATTCTTATACGTTAGTGGCTTTATCAAGCCTACAATCGATGGGCTGTTGAATCACCGTTTTCCAAGTGGCAAATTTGTACCGTCAATGGGTAGCGGTTCTGGCGACAGATTGGTGCAATGGTGTCATGAAGCACCTAGTTTTGTATCCTTGTGTACTCTTCAACGGCCAAGTCACACAACATTAACCATAATAATTAATTAATTGCAGTAAGGAACCTTAGACTTGGCACGTCTTTGTCTTGATTTCATTACTTTATAGAGATAATCAAGCAGCTCCATCGAGACTTGGCTAGATTTTTTACAGAATGTTTTTGGTGGGATTATGTTTTCCTAAAAGGTTTAAATACTAACACCTAATAAAATTATATGAGGTCCCTTAAACAATCTATTTTACTGCAAATTATTCAACTGAAAATAAAAGCATGTAAAAAACACAATCCAAAAAAATGGTGTAAAAGCGGACAAAGGCTTTTATTAAATTCCTTTGTGTCTCTTCGTGTTGTATTTCAAATACTGAGGGTCGTAACCTGAAATCTATTGGATTCGTATGATGTAACGCCATATTGATGGAATGAACGATGTTTTACCTCTGTATAAGTTTCTGAGGCCAATGAACTTAAATTCTTATTTACTTAACATCAGCAATTTATCAGATAAATTACTTCTTTGGTAATATCGTCTTATCTGAGAACAGTAAATTATTCAATCTAACTTAAAAGGCTGTTTTGGTTAAATATTTGAGAATCTGTTATCGGTAAGCAGATAAACATTAGACACACTATAAAATTATAAAAACTGAATGTCTGTAATGAGTGGATGATGGTTTTTAATGGCAAGTAGAACGGATATGAATGAACGTTTGAAGGGAGTAAGTTCTGACTATATGGAGGCAGTAAATTACTTGCCAATCGAGAGTGTTTGACTTAAATCATGTTCATCATAATCAAAGCCATTTTTTCGTGGATAAGCCGGCCACCAAACTAAGTTTTTAGACTAAGGTAGGTTCTGCTATTATCATTTCACAGGTATCGTCATACGTACTTTCTTCAGAAAATTTGTATTTGAACATCTGCTGCCTTCCCATGATCTATCTAACTTCAATATCACGTTATCATTTGAGGTTTGGTATTTGTTAATAGTACTTAATGTGATTATGATAATGTTGTGTTTTTTTTTCAAATATCAACGAAAACGTCAAAAAGATACAGGTAGTTAACATAACATGTGACAGCAATCGCTTGAAGCCCGAAGCTGATGTTTACTAGTTCGCACAAGAAGCGTATGGATACCTATACAATAGTCACTTTATTAGTATCGTTCGTATCTAGCGATAGCCAAAAAGTTTTGAATTAAGTATTATTCTGATTCTAGATGCACTTTAAAATGTTTTTAAACATGGCACAAGGCACATAAATGAACTTTAGTGTAATTAACCTAAATTAATATTGTAAGTTTTTCTTTGTTTAGGATTAAAATGTGCTCTAAATTAACTATATATGACTAATATGATACTTACTTATAATTTAACCATTCCTAGATTTTTTGTAAATTATTTTTTGTTAAATTCATTACAATTGTTTTGATGATTTTTTTTACCAGGAATAACAAGTAAAACATAATATTGTCATGGTAACTCTCTTTATAAATTATAAGTAGACAGATACATTGTAAATAATCTAAATTTCAAATTTACATTTCACCCAAGGTGGCCGTAGACTCCAGCGTGACCAAGGGGACCGACGCCCCAGGGTGCGATGGGAGCGATGGGTGCCCGCCATCCTAGGGGACCGACAGCTGAGATAGCAGGAATAGCGGGAGCGACTAGACGAGCGGCGGGAATATCCAGGCGAGCGGAGTGCGACCACGCCACAGCAGGAGCCGCCAACAAAGGCGCCGAACGCTTCTTCAGGTAGTGAGCTCCGTTGTTCACGGCCCTCGCAGTGTAGTGAACAGCACGGTCCAAGTTCACGCTCAACGTGTCCAGTGGCCTGCCGTCAGCGGCCAGAATGGAGGCAGGTTGGCCGGGAGCAAGCGATAGAGGTCCTCTGTAGTTGTAAGCGTGACCGAGTGCGGGCGCAGCCAGTGCCACAGCGGGGGCAGCCACCGCCAAGGCGGGAGCATGAGAGACCAGAGGAGCGGCGAGCGGGGCTGCCAGGTGACCTGCCAATGGAGCGGCCAGTGGTCCGGCCAAGGGACCGGCCAAAGGACCGGCCAGCCCCAATCCTCCCCAGCCTAGCGCACCAATAGCGCTGCTGCGGGCCAAAGCCAAGACAGAGGACAACACCACCAGCTTGAACATTGTGGTCTGTGTTGTTTTCAGCGTGTGACTGATGAATTTACCCTATTGGCCACGGTTTATATACCGGTCCGTCTAGTAGGCGTACTCCAGATACCTTTGTGACGTTGGCAAATATGCAACAGGGCGTTGGCTGCAGGTCGTTCGCGGAAAGAAAAGCACCTAAGGGCGGCGAGTTCTATAAGCTTCGGCCAATGCGGCAAATTCTAAACAACCATGGACCATAAGGTGTTAGGTATTGATTCCAAATTAGATTTTTGTCGGGAATCGACACTATTTCCGTGTTTACCTTGAACATTTGATAAAGGGCCATTCACTTTGGTTGCGCTATAGATGCTCAAGTAATTTGAACTGGCTGTTTACAGATTTACCCCGATAGTATTATGTCATTATGATGTAACACTTATCCTACGGACTGAACGCCATTATCAACATTTGTGTGTTACGTGATATACAAGTAATATGTAGTATTTATGGCATTATCGTTTTTACCAAGTTAAGATTCAAGCTGTTAATATTAGGGATAGTGACCCCTGTTGCTTTGGATCAATTATAGCTACATAAATCTTATGAGCGTGTATATGTATAGCAGATGATAAACACATTTATTTTTGTAATGCCAATAAATCGACACATTACTTCTTACCACGATTCATTATTAAAAATAGTTACTGATATTTACTGTAGATACACAAGAATATTATATTTAAATCAAGACAAATGTGTGCCTCATTTGAACATTTATTTCTTTAAATAGCGCTTAACAAGATCCAGGATTTAAGAATAGGATCAACTCTTAAATGATTTTAAATCAAAAATTCGTAACCTATCCTTCCGGATGACATATGAAGGATGCCGGAAGCTTGATTTGTAGCAGAATTGGGTACTTGACACCACTAATCGCTGACGTATTTTTCATAAACTGTCAAAATATAACGTTTCCATATATTTTGTAAGAGATTAGTGATATGTGACGTCATTGCTCACTGTCATCAATTGACCTAATATTTATTGGTTTCAGTGTATTTAAAAACACAATATTGAAAATAATAAAAAGTGATCAATGAAACGACATATAAAATACGGTGCGCTTTTACAAAAATAAGGTTTGGTATTTTATTGCGGATGATCGAAACTAGCGAATGAATAACGGTAGAATAAGGTTCGCTTGAGTCCCTAAAAGAGTTGCTATTACAAATAAGAACTGCTTTTTTCACTTTTCTTATTTTATTACCTATGACCAGTGAGATTTATGATATCAGAGTTAACGTCAGGTCCTAAAATTTCTGTTTATACCGTTTTATATTGTATATTAATTATGTTTAGTTATAAACTAGTCGATTGATTATTGGCAAATAATTTTAATATAAATCGAATAAGCTATTTCACAAAACCTGCTTCATAATCCTTTCCTCATGAATTCGCATATTCGACACCTTCTCGATTAATGTCGCGGTAACCTAAAATTCATTGCCCATTCCGATTGCGCAGTAATTTTATGATTTGTGTATTGTAATTCGATATTTATTATTGTGATTACTACTTTTAAGTAATATATTGAATTTAATGAAATCTTCAAAACAGAACTTTTTATGTTCAGACAAGTAATGATAGAGCCTAGAGATCAGATTCCAGCAGAGAACTACTGTAGGTTCACCGAAGCGAAGTATTATAATATTCTTTAATTTTAGTATATGTAATTCTTAGTTTTTATTGATATTTTTTTTCCATTGTAAATTAGCCAAGGAAATTCTTCAAGGTCGTATTAAATAGCAACAAGACTTTGTATATTGTAATCGTGCTAAATCGTAATTTACCCTGTATCACTAAGGAAAGCGGCATAGCGGCTATTTAATATATTCAAACATTGTGATGCAATAGTTCTGTTAAATTTACTCACAACTTGAACCCAACGTTTGAAAGCGATCGAGCGACATAAAACCTTGCTATTACCATTTAAAATATATATATATATTAAAATCTTTATAAGGCATTTTTTTATATGTAGATTAAGTATCAAGCTACGCTCTTTTCTTCAACCTATCGTAGTCCACTGTTGGACATTGGTCTCCCCCATTTTGATCTAGATATCCTCCGGATCTCCGCTTTTCTCATCTAGCCTCCACCTTTCGCAAGTCCTCGGTCCATCGGGCCGGAGGGCGTCGTACGCTTTGCTACGCTCAATTAGGCTTTATATTTAAATATTTTCCTTTGCTAATTATTTGACGATTCGTGTAGTTTTAAAATGCATTTGTATTCATGCACAATAAATAATATACCCAAATTACTAGTATATAATGCTCCGGTAAAATTAGTAACGTGGTCGAGTATCGATAATAATAAAAAAATATTCTCAATTAATCTATTATAGGGTTCACAAAAAAATATCATCATTATAAATAAACTTTATTTTACACTGAAATATTATGAGGTATTACATTTCATACATAAATATAGAAAATTAAAATTGTGAAAGAAATCGAACAACACCCAAGAAGATATTTCGACAGACATTAAATTTACTAAAAAATATACAATATCCAGTCATTTGCAGTACAGTTAAACGTCTTTTTAATTCGCTATACGTTTTAAACAAAAACTGTATGCACAGGGGCAGAGTAAGCTACGGGTACAGAGTGGACTAGAGGCTGTTGCACGATTGGAACTAACGGGACTACTGGTGACCCGTGGACGACGCCGCTGGAGTACGAAGAGTAGGATGAGACTGCAGGATGGACGACCGAGGAAACACCGCGCCACCACGGCGGGGGCAGAGTAAGCCAGCACAGCACTGGGCTTAGGAGCAGCGGCACTCACGGCCAATACGGCAAAAAGAACTACCTGAAAATAGAACAATTAATATAAATAGGCATCCACTGACATTTACACAGCGCTCTGTGACACCATACTAAGTATAAGCCTGTAATATGGATACCAAAAAACGGATAAAAATACATACTATAAACTCAAAATTTCATCCTCACCACCTAGATGAATGGAAGTGCTCGACAGTACTTTTTTGTCGTAATTTCTTGCCTCGGACAACAAAACTGTGGAATCAGCTACCATCTGACTTATTCCCTGAGCGATACGACCTGGCGTCCTTCAGAAAGAGAGCGTATTCCCACTTAAAAGCCGCAACGCATTCTTTTCCCTCTGTATTGAGAATTACATGAGCGACGGCGACATTTACTATCAGATGAGCCGTCTGCTCGTTTGCCCATAGTGGGCAACTTAAAAAAAATTTTTTTTTTTTGTAAATACATACATGTTTGTGCACACAAATGTACAGACCGGGGATTGAAACCGGAACCCTTAGTGTAATAGCCACCATCTCAACTATTATACCAGATGGGTCATCATAATAAAGGTATGTATGAAGTGTGGAAGCGTATGTATATGAAGTGACACCACGAGCTCATACTCGTAGAATTACGCCGGTTTTCTACGTTTATGAGCCCGTCATATTGTACAAAGCAAGAAGTTGTGTTTCGCCGAGTAAGTGAGCAGGTAATAGGGATGATGACATTTTTTTTCTGATGTTGTATCGCTTAATAATAGAAAAATTGGTAAAATAACAACTCCATAACATTAAAACTCACTGAGGAATTCCAATTCTAAAAAGATATTAATGGACTTTCCCAAAAACGCTTCATACAAATGGCTACTTAATTATGACGTCACGCCTTGGTAGTAAATATACATAGTTCATTAATTTTGTATTACATCTATATTAAACGTTGCGTTCATTAAAATGGTTTCATAGCAAAAGTTGCTACATATTATATGTGTTATCCTTTGGTTTTTTTTGTCAATTAATGTACTATAAAAATGGAATTTTAAAGAGTAATAAAATTCATAAAACATAAAAATTTTAACCAAGATTTGTAATAATATTAAATAGTTCTTACGATTCAAGGGGCCCAATCATCATACCTTGCTTCTTCTTTCTTTATCTCTCCCCTTAATTCATTTTCCATCTTATTTCTATTGGCAACATTTTACATGATATCTTTTTGATAGGATTTCCTTAAAGAGCATACACTTTAAATTGGACGGTCCTACTGAGTTCGAGAATCTGAAGATTTCAAAGATTGAAGGAATATAATTATATAAATCCATCGCAGGTCAACCACCGCCGAGTAGGACAAATGACCTGAAGAAGGTTGCGGTCAGCCGCTGGATGTAGGTTTGTGTTAAGCAGTGAACATCGTGTGGCTGATACGATGACAATATTGTTCATTTACAGATATTTACAGAATCGATGGCCGTTGGAGCACACGAATTCTGGAGTGAAGACCACGTCTTGGCAAGCATAGCATAGGACGCCCTCCGGCCGATGGATCGACGACTAGCGAAAGGTCGCTGATGAAGGCTGGATGAGAAAAGCGGAGGACCGGGATATCTGACGCAAAATGGGGGAGACCTATGTCCAACAGTGGACTGCGATAGGTTGAAGAGAGAGAGATATTTACTCAGCGCCACCTAGCCCCAATAAAGCAAGGACCTTGTTCAATTGAAACTCAACAAAGCATATACATACATACAATAAATATTTGGAAATACATACATAAACATAGAAAAACTTATACTTAACCTCCGAATACAAATAGGAATTTTTATTCCAATATCAAAAACATACATGAGTATGTACATCCTCAAAGCAGAAGTCGAAAACGGTTCATTTGCGAATAAATAATAGGTTAAAGTCCGCATTCATCAAAAACTTTGTACACGGGATGAGGGGTGGTGAACCCGCAGTAGCCTCGTGTTTTGTTTGCCCAATTCACACCTTTAGATGCCTCTTACGACACCAATGTGATGAAATAGAATGACGTCAATTAATTAGTGAAAGATTGTTAAATTATTTTGCTTAATTGTCGTTCGATCGATAGTCGTTCGGTAGAGGAGCCGAACTAATACACCACGTGGGCCGTCATCTAATCGAATTTGTTATTATGATAAAGTATGTTTTGTTAGTAATATCTCTTAAACCTCGATTGAAACGAATGCCTATCACAAATTTAATGAATACGCGATTTCATCTATAAATTATGTGTATGAATCCGTGTGTTTCTATGGATAGATACGTAATTAAAATATATACTCTGTACGGGTATATTCTGTCTTTGTTTACTTCCCTCAGTTCAATAAAATAATATAGTAAGTATTATAGTATATGTTTGTAAGTTCTCTATTTAAATTGCTAAACCATTTTTGTTTTCTTAACTTTATTTTACCTCGTGGGGTAAACGAACGGTCAAAAGCTCTTTTGGTTTTATTAAATCGGCTGCTTTCAAGAATCTATTTTCACGGTTTTGTTTCAAGGATTAATTAAGAAACACAGTTCGTCATATTTGACGTATAACATCCAAGAAAAAAAACAAGCGGGATTCACAATTCCAAATAGGATTGCGTCGACTGTCATTGTGTATGTTACAAATTATACACCCCGATGTTTTATAAGTAAAAAGCACCTAACTAATGAAATATTATTTTGAATGTTGAGTTTTTTATCAATATTTTCCAACAATTTAATTTGCATTGCATTGCATTATCTCTGACTTGCAACTTCTGCGTACGGTTTATTAGGCGCTGGCCCAATCACTCATTGGTTATTGGATCGTCATACGGGGTGAAGCGAGTAGAACTCGTATATATTTGGGTTGGAAAGAGCAAAAAGATCCGTACTCAAAACAATTACTTTTTACATAAAAGACGTAGGGTGAGGAACATCCTCAATGTGCCAAGGGTTCAATCAACCACCTCAAATCGTCAAGATAGCTTTTTGTCAATGCATTTGTACAGCAAAGGAAATACAATTTTAATATTATTAATGATGATATTTCGGGACAGCCGTTTTGTTATATTATTATAAGTTACTCGTATTATAGTGTTAAATTTAAAACACTTATAATTTTTTGCCTTCCACTATGGGCAGCCTAGTAACCCATAAAACTGATTGTACAAACCTATGTACATCGGAAACTAGTCTCTCGATTCTAGGTTTTTTAATTTTGTCAGGTTTAAGTGAAAAGTTGATCATCGTTATGATTAACACAAACTATCCCCATATAACCTTAAATACAGCTATGAAAAACTTCAAACAAGTAAAATACATATTTTCAACCTATAATTACATTATTTTCAGTTACTACATTTTTGATCAGAAACGGTAGAGCCAATATGGGACACGGGTTCAACGGATTACCCTCGTCACATTGAACGCCGCATCGAGTAATTATTCATCGCAATTACCAATGAAGCAATATTGCCGCCAATATACATGGAAGTGATTTGTTAGATTGATTAGCAGCGTCAATTATTTATTAATTAATTAAATTGTGATTAGATAACTAAGGAACAGAGGAGTTCTGAAGTGAAGACTGCATCTTGATATGCCTACTTTTGGTAGTCTTCCGGACCTTTATATGGGGCGATGACGTTTCCCTGCTGCAAGCCTAATAAGGAAAGTAGGGCCAGAAAGCCAGACGCAAATTCGAAAGATAATATGCAACTGTGGATTTAACGATAAACGAATACTTGAAATGTCGCCGTAAAAGAAAGCAGCTTAATAATATTTATTATGAATAAACAAAACATTTTGCAATCAAATACATCGTTAGGTTTTACATTATATTTTATTTTTATTATGTGAAATGTGAAAGAAAAAATATTTATTAAAGCATTAAGACTTCATTCCGTTTCCATTGATTAACTTCGTAACTCTCGTAGTATTGATCGATGACCCGATAATCTGACAAAGTAATGGTTATTTTCATTTACAAAGTCGACAAATAAATTACCATAAAAAATCAGCGAACGCTTTAAGAAAATGAAAGCTTGAAGTTCAAAATAAGTATAGTATCAATAGCTTCTAAATATCAGTCACTAATAAATTTTACTTCCATTACAGTAGCACAAGAACTGCAAAAGGAAGCCAACCGCATAAAAGTAATTATCATAGAAATGATAATTTCAACTGAGGACAAGCTGGCCGGATTTTCCGCTTGAGGGTTGGAATTTTCCCTCATTAATATTAAAAACAATGCTTCATTAACCCATTCGTGTTTAAGAGCGTCTGGCTTATGGCTACCCTGGTTTATAAAGGTGGGTCACCAGTCTGGACAGATAGCGGATATGTCTAAGTATTTTTTTAAATCATAGTAACTATACAGAGAAGTAGTAGTATAACTTGTTAATTAATATACGTTTCGACAGTTACAAATATTAAAATGCAACGAAAATACGTTACTATACCGTTGTTGTTATAATGATATTAAAAAAAGCAACAGTTATTTTAACAAGTGAGGTAAGTGTAACCACTTATGAAGCAAAATATTATGTTACCTAAATAGTCTCTTAGATTTGCTCTTTGCTCTTGTACTTTGTTAAATCATTACTTAATAGTGAACCATTTTTGATGCTTTTAGACGTATGTTTTAATAATATAGGAACCGTCAGCCCAAAACCAAGCTATACTAAAATGTTATATCAGGTAAACCTACGGCATTGTCCTACTTTATACCCTTTCAGGTCGCACATAAGTAACATATGGCTACTTCCCATCTGGTAAACTTCCCATTTCGTAAACCTCAAATTATACCTATCAAAAAGTTGCGTTTCGTAAACATTTCATTTCTTCATACATTTAATCCCATTTGGTAAACTTTGTTACAATTGTTATTTTGTACGGTAGTCATAAATTGAAGTAGATAAAGGTTTTTAAAAGTTTCGCAGTATTGAGATAGATCCTCGATCAACAAAAATCGGTTAATGTGTGTCAAAATACCATATGCCGCAAAAGAAAAGGAACGTACGCAATTTCGTTTCTGCTTTAGATAAACATATATTAAATACATACATTATTGCTTTGATTAATTTTATTATATTGTTATTAGCTGGGGGTTCTGGATAAATTATTGCCAAACACGAAGAATAACACGGTGATAGATGGATTACAAATATATGACAACGTTATTATTACTTTTGTGTTATATTTTACTTACTTGACTGTACCCATTTCAACAGAAAGTTTACTAAATGGGAAGTAACATATGCAATTACTGAAATGTTTTCGAAATGGGAATTTATTCCCATTTCGAAAATATTTCAGTAATTCTATATTTGATACATTTACGTATCAAATATAGAATGTTTACCAAACGCAACTTTTTGAAAGGTACAATTTGAGGTTTGCGAAATGGGAAGTTTACGAGATGGGAAGTAGCCTGGCATATATGGTTTATGTTTTATAAATTAATAACATTTAATTATTTTTCTCTAATATAATAGAGAACTGTACACCGCTTTTCTTCTACAACCGCTATCACTTAGAACTTACATTAATTGCGTCAAATTGTCAACATTTGTTATAAAAGCGTAACAGAACAAAAGCACAGCATCCAGTCCGGTCAACGAACCCGCAATTAAGCCCACAACCTGGAGCAAATGGAATGCGATAATATAATCCACTGTTGGAATTCTTTACAAATTAAGGGATAATTGCAGCCGTTAGGATAAGCTTTCATTAAAGACCGAAAGGATCAAGATTCTTAATAAATCAAATTAACAAGTGTTTGTCGAAAGACCCACTTTGGACGTATAGGTATTTTTCTTACCGCCATTATTATTGTCAAGTTTGGGCTCGGTGTCGTTATTCGACACCGATCTCAAATATTATTAAGTACTGTTTACTTAACTAACTTTGTGTCTGTTTGATAAAATGTGATCGTAACAAGGACTTTGGAGTTTCAGTATTTTTAACCTTTCCAGTGGAAATATAACGATACTATCAATATACAACAATTATAATTCTTCTTATAAACAAGCAATATATTTTATAATATGTGACCAAAAAATACTATCTTGAGTACGTTTGGAAGTTTGCTTTGAAATCCCCACAATAAAACCAACCAATCTGTTCGCAGAGTATGAATATAATATGTTTTTAATTAATTGAAAGAATTGACATACCAATTTGTACATATTGATGATTTTCCTCGTCTAACAACCGAAGTATGCCGTCACTACGATGTTGCGCTTAACTGATGAACCGTTGCTGCCTTTACATCTTATATATGACTCGTCTCAAACTCAAAACAGGCCAAACAAGCCCTCTTTTGTACTATTTGATAGAAGTCATCCGCCAGTCACGACACTACATAATACACCTTATTATCAAGTAATAAAGGTCATATGTTAATCAATGTTTGTCTTAGTTTATTAAAATCACACGCACATAAATAACAGGTTCAGACATTTTGATATATTTGTGCAAAGATAATTTTAATTAGATCTTTTATGTGTTTTTAGGTTTTTTGCGCTAAATGTGCAAATTGTGGTAGCTATAATTTTGGAAACTGGATTGTTTATGAAAACTTTAATTATATCGTTTAAATATTTGAGAACTGATATTCCTGTTCGTTAGAAAACGTTCTATTAGAACATCAGCTTTTAATAGCTATACAATAACTAATGGGAATGGAATTATACGCGTTTTAGTTCAATGTTTATAAAGAAAGTAAGAAAGAAAGCATTTCATACGAATAGCTACGAAAGTATCAATGATGACGACTGTATCTACTGCCCATCGAAAAATACTAAATAATATGGGTACATTACAAAAAATGAAAAAAATACCTTATTAATTTTACTTACGAAAAATCGCACCCTGTCAATGTAAAGTTAAAATATTGATGTTTATAATTTATTTTAAAAGGAACCAAAAAAGCAATTCTTTTTATTTTCTCTTAAACATAATGAGGCTTACTTACAAGATGACTTTTAATCCGAATCTAGTTCAAACATTGTTTCAAGAAGAAGCTTTCGTTATCTTATTTTATAAAAACCAGCAACCATTGACATACTTTCAGCAAAATTTCCTAAACAATTTTGAAGGATCGTTAATAAATTGCGACTTTCGGAACACTCAAGTGTAACTTATAATTAATTTATTAAGTTTTCAAATTTGAGTAGGATTAATGTACGGCAGTGAACCTTTCCAGGATTTTATAATTAGCGAAATTACCTTGAATGACCCTTTTTAGGGTTCCGTAGCCAATGGCAAAAAACGGAACCCTTATAGATTCGTCAAGTCTGTCTGTCTGTCCGTCCGTCCGAATAACACAACCCCTTTTTTCTCCGAAACTATAAGCACTACACTATTCAAACTTTGTACGTATATGTATTCTGTAAACTGCTATTAAGTTTTAATAAGAAACTTAAAAAAAAATAGTTTTTTCGAACTGAAACTCAAAATTTTTTTTTCGACTTACCCCCACGTGTGAGGTATCAATGTGTAGATCTTTAAAAATAGTATTGAGGTTTCTTATATCATTTTTTATAAATTGAATAGTTTGCGCGAGAGACACTTCCAAAGTTGAAAAAATGTGTTTCGATTAGCCCTTCAACATTAATTCTGTAGGATGGTGGACCACAGACTTAAGTACCTATGAATAAAATCTTTGATAGTTGGTTCGTTACCTATGAATAAAATCTTTGATAATTGAATCAAGACAGGATTGTTGGTCATACATCGGATGTAGCTAGGCCTTTGTAACAACTTTTGGTCAGTGTTCTAACTTCACGTTTTACCTGTGGCTTAGGTTAATACCTAATATAAACCATATTTCATAACTAAATTTCTACCGTCTTAACAGTGTTTTTTCGGTATAGGTATTAAGGTTTGAACTTAAGTGTGAGAGAGGCAAATAAATACCGTAATTTAACTACACAAGAACAGAACTATGAGTCTTTCTTCGCAGCATTAGTGTATTATAAGGCCAAACGACACTTCCCACTAATAGGCTGTCTGCTTGTTTTATGTTATGTTCTAAAAGAAGTACTGAGCTATGAACTATAAGTAAAAACGTATGAGTTAAGATTAAAATGTATTCGTATATTTCACCCTATACCAACTGAAAATTGCAATACTTTCCCACTAATTCTCAATAAAGCTGACCCTTTTTTGTTGTGTTTTACGACTTCCTGTCCTGGTTCTGAGCTCGTATATTTTCCATTTTATTATTACAAAGAAAAACTACCGGATCGTATTTCTTATTTTTTCGGCTTATAATTTATTTGCTCTCAGAGTAACCTAATGTTTTTCTTCGATAATATCATCAACAACTTGTATCCGTTTTCGAACCTCTATTATCTCACAGTAATCATCGTTTTTATTAAATACGCCAAGTACTAAATTTAAAATTACAATTTCATCATCATCATCATTCATCATTCTTCATCAATTTAAAGAAATATTTTAAAATTGCTATTTAGAATTAAGAATGAATTAAGAACCAGCTTTCGTTATAACAAAGTCAATGCAAAATTATGTTGATTTAATGTATGAATTTCTGAAATGATATGTACGGTGAAGGTAAACATCGTGAGGCAACCTATCCTGCGCACGCCTACGAAAGACACAATTCATAGGTGGTAGACTCGATACTGAGTCGTCTAGGTAGGTACCACCGCAGTGCCAGATATCGTCCCGTGAAACAACAGTGTCATGCACTTTTGTGTTTCGGGATGAGGGCACTGTAGCTAGTGAAATTACTGTGTATAAGAGACCTAACATCTGTTGTCTCGGGTGACGGGCGCAGTGAGGCATTGATGTAGAATAATAACTGTTTATCAGCTGTTGTCTCCTTCAATGCCGCTCTGTCATGGTCAGGCGTATCACTTACCATCAGTTGAGCGTCCTGATCGTCCTGCTCATTCTTATGTTCTAAAAAAAAGCTGTGCATGAAATCGCTCTAAATAAAAGAGCTTCGGTGGCTCAATGGTGTGGACTGTCGCCCTCCTACCGGGAGGGCTGAGGTTCAAATCCTGCCACGTACCAATGTGTTTCCGAAAAATATATGTACGCTATCCGACGCTCTAACGGTGAAGGAAAACATCGTGAGGAAACCTGCGCACGCCTGCAAAGAGATTCAAAGGTTGTGCGTGAAGTCGTCCAACCCGCACTGGGCCCGCGTTGACGACTAAGGCCTAATACCCTACACACGGTAGGCTCGTGCCCCTCGGTGGGGACATTTAATGAGCTGATGAACTGGGCCCGCGTGAACGACTAAGGCCTATAAACCGATGTATAATTAAGTTTTAATTAAATATTGATCTCAGATGGTGATAAAGGTCTTTTTATGTACCTATATATGATAGTTGATGAATGTCTTAGTTTCATGATCATCATTATCAACCTATAGAGTCCCACTGAAGGGAAAGGCCTTCCCATACACATGGCTATGGGGAATTTAGCCGTTTCCCATCACGCGGGTTCAGTGCAGATTGGCAAGTATAAAGGATTACCATCGTAGAATTGTAGTATGATAATAAAAAATATATCTATATATAATGGTTAATATATAAATATAGGGAAGGAAGAACTTTCATGACACTCACCAGAATATGAACACTTCCATAATATACAGAAATATATAACTTTTGGTAATAAAAAAGCAACACTGTGCTAAACTGTTAAAAAGAGCCTGCCTCTCATGACACAGGGTAACCTTATGTGAGAGCAGTTCAAATATTTTTCTGTACTGTGTTTTTATGAAATAAACATTTATTATTATTATTATTTATTTATTATTATACCCAAGACTAAGATGATTGTCAGTGGTTAAAATATCTGAAAATAATCGCTATTTGGAAAACCAATACGTTTGTATAATTTTTCAGAATGCAGTAAGGTATTCATAAAAAAATATGGACATTCGATATTGAATTGTTTACTTATTTGGAGATATGTTGTGTTTTATGGCCAATAAGAGGTTAATAAAATTTTATATTTTTAATTTTTGGTCAATATCAAACGACATTAAACTCAACGGCTTGACTAAACTAGACGGAGGCACTGCCGTGCCTCGACTTGCACATGTCACGCCCCCCGACAAGACTTTAGGACCGGTAATCAGTGTGCATTGCGTATGTATATATTACACGACATGTGAACTTGACTTGCAGTCCGGCAACGCCCCGGTCTTATAACCGGTATAACGTATGCTATACTGGATCACTTGTACTTGATTATAAGTTCAATGTTAGTTAGATAATAGATTTCTTATACTTATACGTTGATTATTGTTTGGATCAACTAGATTTTGCTTAATAAATAAATATCCCTTACATACACACAGCGCCATCTAGCCCCAATCTAAGCATTAGCCCGTAATATGGATACTAAACAACGGACAAACATACTTACATGCTTTTTTTGTAACTACATACATATCATACATAGAAAACACCCAGACCAATACAAACAGACATGTTCATGCACACAAATGATTGTACTGCCCGGGGATCGAACCCGGATCCCTTGGTGGTAATAGCCGACGTCTCATCCATTGCACCAGATGGGTCGTCAATAAAGTCGACACTATTAAAATTTCTCATAAGTAATAAGGAGCCTGTCCATTGGGGTACACGCGGTGTTTTAATATCCTATTCCAGCCTGCAGCAGTCTTTTCACGCAAGACATCAGTCCGTAGGTAAAACGGGCGCCCTATAGTACTTTGAAAATAATTTGAGTTCACTCCGAAACACACCGAATTTTCTATGTTAATCCATTCTAATGTTATAAATGTACAATTATGATTATTGGCAGAAAAGTAGAAGTACGATGACATAAACATTGAACTGAAATGCGTAATATTCCACTCCCAATAAATAATTTTATGTCTATTAAAAACAGATGTCATAATAGAACGTTTTCTATCAGTTCTCAAATACTATAACGATATAATTAATGTTTTGATAAACAATTAAGGATTTAAAATTGCTATAATTTGCACAATTTGCACATTAGCGCAAAAAATCCTAAAAAGATCTAATTAAAATTATCTTAGCCCAAATATATCAATCTTTATTTAACCTGTGAGTATTATGCGTGTGATCTTAATACAATATGTGTGTATAGGTTGGTTTCTCTGTTTTTCTCGACAAAATAATAGCGAAAATTTACCAATTGTTTTATAGAGATGATTGAAAGAATGGAGAGTGATGAAGACTACATTTTGTTTATATCTCACCCCCCACTTCCTTAAAATGGGTGGGTTAGTTCGTATTGAGCATTCCGCAACTTTCAAGGTAGCTAGAATATGGTATGAAATTTATCAAGATTTTTTTAATCGGATCCCATTCCCTTGCGATGAGGGGGTGAAAATGAAATTTTGAAGTTTTAAGGTAGGAAGTATAAAGTAGTTAAAATCAATACAATCTTGTTACCAAAAAAATATACATTCTGTTTTTTCCCACATCCCCTAAAATAGCGGATGGAAAATTATTTCCTTGTGTTTTTTTTCCTTATGTGTGACTCTCCGCAAAAATAGTGCAGGTTTTTATCCCGTCATGAAAAGACATATCGTCTTCAGGAGCGTATTAAAATAAGTGCAGTGGCGAACTACGACGAATCATGGGGTATTGAAATGAAGTACCGAAACTGATACTTCATTTTACTGCATTTTCTTTGTGTGTCTTAATGCAAATGCGTGTAGAGTCAAAACTATATTTTGGCAAGTCGCTTGCAGATAGCAACTATGCATTCAAGGTGAAGGTCATCGGCTGGTTGACCTTAATCGATGCACTACTTTAATCTGATTATACCATTTTAAATATACAAGTATATACCATATTTTCTATAAGAACTTTACTTGCAATTATATCTGATATTAACAAAAGGTATAAAAATTAATTGTACAAAAAAGGCGTTGTATCCTTATAGAGTAAATAAATCCTTAGCGCCCATTATCTAGCTAGTCTTAAAGTCATTTAAAATTGCCTTGGGCAATAACCACCGACGCTTTAGTAAACTCCTAAATAAAAATTGTACGTATTTAACAAAATAACTCACACACAGCGCCATTTAGCCCCAAACTAAACACTAGCCTGTAACATGGCTTGTAAACAACGAATTAACATACTTATATGCCTTTTATTGTAAATACATACATAATTTACATAGTAACACCCAGATCAATACAAACAGATATGTTCACGCACACAAATGTTTGTACTGCCCGGGGGTCAAACCCGGAACTCTTGGTGTAGCAGCCGACCTCTCGACTATTACACCACATGGGTCGTCGAAGGATTAATGAAGTGCCTCATAAATATATCCAAATACTGAATAATTGTCATTATAATTAACAAATAATTTCTAGTGCGGATCGAATACCTGAATACTAATACAATTAAAAATAATAAATTAGTATTCGTACACATGTAATATAAAAAATATCAGTCAATTTATTTAAGGAGAATACCCTGTGTTTTAATAGATATTTCATCAACTCGTATGTATCTTATTATCAAGTTCCTCAATCAAAAAACTTTTTTACTTTCATGCTAGACCAGGTATAACTAAAGTACTTAACTAACTGCACTCAGACAGCAATTAAACATTCGATATGATAACTTACTAAAGACAATTTTCCGCTTAGTAATCAAACTATTTTAAATTATTCAGTTATCCATGAGGTTGTTAGCACTAGCAGATCCAGTGATCTAACGATTTTTTTTTATTTGTGGGTGTATATAAATAAACAAAAACCAAACAAGTCAATGCGCTGATCTTTATATTTCTGTTATTTTGCGACGTTTGCGCTTTTATAAAATTTATTTCGTGAACAATGAGGTTGGTTACATAATGAGGACTTTTTGTGAAACAAAATGAGTACTAAGTTTGAATTATATACTTGTTATTTGATCCAAATAAAGAAGAAAGAGAAAAAAAGTAAATTTTTGCAACCGCATAAAATACACGACAGCCTAAGCTGAGGCGATTTCCCTTTGACTGATTTATTTTTCTTCTTTCTTTCAATCAAAAAAGTTCAAGTTTAAAATCTGTTATATCACAATATAGAGCAAAAAATGATCGATAAAATGTAATCACCTAAGAACGGGCCGTCTCAAGTGATCAAGATTAGCACACAAATTGATTGCGATTCACTAACCCGTTTGCATGATTTATTCTCAGATTAGAGCATGCATACAACTTTCAGTTTTTTTGCCAAAATATGTATAATATTGTATTGTTTTGTATGCTCACGGTTTAACTTTAATGTAGATATTCCTATTAAATAAGACTACATTCTAAAACTAATAGGAACTTACTAAAACTATCTAGACAGTGACTTAAACAATCCACTGGCTGGAACTAAACTAAAATCGAAACAGGTAATTAAATTTCGCATATCACGGCTTTATCTGTATATTAAAACTCAGCTTGGCTGAGGTTAACTTAACCTAGTTTTTGGGAACCAACTCCAGCGATTGACAATGTACTCATTGTTTCATTTATTATTTATTCTAAATTTCTGACTCCACATTCCCATGAGCATAATTTTACCCTGGACACTTTTTGGGTGAGGTTGTACATCTAGTAAGTTAATTATTTAACTAAGTTTACACATTATAGGACATGAGGAGGCAAAGAGTTCCACTCCATCTTACTTACTTTTTCCTTTATAAGACACTTTAGCTGCCATGACGTTTTGTTCAACCAATACAAGAAAGCGCTCAAAACAAGATAGTAATCATAGTAAATTATTCAAAGTATGGCGCGTTATGTACTGTTGATGTATGTAAATAGATTACGTTTTAGTTTAACACATGGCCAAATAATGCTGCGTCAGATATTTTCATTGGCGTGGCTTAATTACAACTAAATAAAAAACAGTAGGAATTCCAAAAAGCCTTCGAAGGCCTTGTACACACAGTTTCATATTTTTTTGTCGTAGAGCATTATAATGCGTTTAATAATATATACAAAGCTTATTATCCATAGAGACAAATATAAAGTCATTCTTACAGGAGCATTGCATTGATATAGTTCAGCCGTGTGGTGACGGCAAATCAACGAAAAAATGTTCGTGTGTTAGAGATAAAACATGTAGGTAATGAGTATGAATAGTTAGGTAGGTAGAGCTCTCCAATTATACCTAACCTTTCAAAAGCGCTGCTATATCCAAACTGCCTGCTATGTGTGCTTTCAAGAAGTATACCGAAGTAATAGACTGTAGTTGTTGTCGCTTTTATATAGATCATTTATTTATATTAATTGTACAACCCATTAAATTTTCACGTGTATACGCCTTTTTAATGATCTTATTATGGTACTGGTATGTACCGACTTCTATGTGTGAACCAATTTTGAGAATACTTAATTTGCGAAAACTTTACTCATAACAATCTGTAAATTATTTCGAAGCCTGAAATGAGGTTATTTAATCAAGTCACAATGAAAAGAGCTTAAATGCCTGCAGCGATAAATTTCTAGCGTAGCCTAATTAAAACTTAATAAACAGAGATCACCTTTACAAAGACTACTCTTTTCATTTCATTATTTCATTAGGTTAAAATTCAACATGAGATCCTATGGCATCGGCTCAATTCGATACCCAGTCAGGATTAATATTTATTTCCTAAACTTTGCATTTTTGTGTAATATTATTGTGCATACCAAATAATTATAAAATATATAGTTTAAAAGGTTTAATGTATATTTGTTCAATAGAATAAATAAATCAATTAGAATTGATATACGCACCCAAAAAATAATTTCCATATACATATCTAGAACCAAGATTCAGTAGACTACTTGGATATATTCTTTAAAGATACTAAGTATATATTTCACAGTAAGTGACAACCATCGGGCGGAGGGTGGAGGGGAGGGCGGCGCGGTTGCACAAAAAAAATAGTACTAGATTTAATAATTATCGAATTGCTCAATGGACTACTACAATTTATTTATTTATCATTTATTTTGTTAAACTTTTATGATAAATCTTTATGGTGTTAGGTTCCCATTAAACATTCCACAATATGAGTAGAATAACGGTCAAATGGATGCCAATGATTCAAAATTCACTCTGTATTTCTTTACACTTAGCACTTCCCATAGCTTTTCTGTGCGGGAAGTAGTGTCGCTATAATAGGATGTTATAGGCTAATGACGATAATGAATCATCATCATCATTACAGCCTAATTATGTCCACTGCTGAACGTATACCTCCCCTAATGATTTCCACGCGGACCGATCCCTTGCAGTTGACATCCATCTGCTACCCGCCACCTTAACCAGATCATCCGTCCATCTGGTTAGGGGTCGGCCTACGCTTCGCTTTCAGTTACGTGGACGCCACTAGAGAACCTTTCCGCCCCATCGGCCATCGGTTCTACGCACTATGTGCCCTGCCCACTGCCACTTCAACTTGCTAATCCTCTGGGCTATGTCGGTCATCCTAGTTCTCCTACGGATATCCTCGTATCGGATTTTACCGTAGGGAGACACCTAACATAGCCCTCTCCATAGCACGCTGAGCAACCTTGAGTCTATTCAAGAGGCCCTTAGTGAGCGACCACCATCTTTTTTCACAACATTACGTAGTTCTCGTAGCATACGCAGTCAATGATTGTATTAAATTAACTTTCGCTTCCGCAAATGAGTTATACTTACCTACGTATATTGCTAGTATTATAAAAAAGCGTGTTCAAAATGCGTCAATCAACAGACGCATTAGTTAAATATATTTTAATATTATTATTTTTTATTTGTTTACTTGAATAGTACAGTCCACTATAGGACTTAAGACATCCTCCACGATGCTAAAAGTATTGTCATAATGTCCACAATTCGAGATAGAAGTACTTTCCGCATTACGTTTACAGATGTTAACTTCAAATTATCATTTAAAATATCAGCACCGATACGACTCACGAACCCAATAAATAATGGTCAACGGCAAAATCATGCCAAATGACATTCCTTGACCTGTTAACCTCAAGTACGACATTCTATCAACGAACGCAAGCCAATAATAATCACAATATTGTCGGCCAATTTAATGTAATATATAACTTGTTACGTAAACATTATTCAGTTAAAATCTTAAAACAAACTTGGCATTCGTTTATAATTGATTAGTTCGAAGTGACGACCCGAAAGCATTATTTAATATATATCTGTAATAATGGTAGTTACTTACAAGCTCTAGAAGTGTCATAAATAATTATTGCTTTATAAAATAAGATCTAGGTTATAAATTTTTACTTATTACATTTTTATAGTCTGCCCATAAAACCCAAACAAGTAGTATAAACGATATAATACTTAAGAGGTTATTATAATTGTACATTTTAAATATTCATGATTTCTTTTAATACGTTTAGTCCACTGGCTAATATTCATAAAACAAACATAAAAACTATGTAAAAAAAACTAACAAAATTAAAGTGAAAGGTTCCGCTTATCCTAGTTTTTTTT